>CANNZV010001390.1:0-157852 GCA_947561585.1 Caprella mutica | reverse complement strand
ATTGTAATTGCTTGTCATACTTGCATTTTTCATTTTCACTTCTGCGATATGATTTTCAATTCTGCCAATTCATTTTTCACTTCTGCCAATTCATTATTCACTTCTGCCAACTTGAATTGGAAAAGGTATAATAGTTATACCTCAAAAATGATCGTTTTCAATGATTTAAACAAAGAAAATACTTCATAACTCAGGTCCTTCATTACTCTGGTGCTTCATAAAAAAAAACTTCATAACTCAGGAATTTCACTGTATATACGTACTTTTATTGAAAGGGACACCACTATCATTCCGCTCGTTATTGATTGGTTCGTAAAGTTAAATTCATCCATATATATGTGGGTTTTCGTTGATGATTTAAAATGAAAATCTAACTAATGCAAAATTTCAACAACATTCTCGAGGTGCTGGAATCAATCAAAAAAGAAAATACAGGGATAAGAATAAACATATCTTAATTAAATGTGATCAGCAATAAAGATACAAATCATAAGATATCTTTTTTATAGGCTGTTGCTATAACAATATATATATATTTTAATTTTCATATCTCAAATCTGAAATATTGTTGCAAATTTTTAACATAATTTGTTATTATTTCCTGGTTTTAAAATTGACATGACAATAATGAATCAATTGTTTGTACTGCCTACAAAGGGAAACTGTTAACACTCCGTTTCAGTTTAATCTTCTCTTCAGTGATTTTATACATGATTTGTAACATTTTATTTGTTATATTATAGCAATGTTAGTTAATAGTTTGGATTTTCAATCCTGGCTTACGTACATGAGACTTTGATATTTCTCTCCTGTTTTTATATTTCAAATCATGACCAGCTCTGTAAAAATTACATTATAATTTTATATTTACTACTTTTATTAGTAATTTTCAATAAGTTATAATAATATAAATTATATCTCCTTTACTTTCAATCGACGACGAATTGTCCAGGCGACGAAAATATTGTCCTACACCCGTTCAGGTCGTAGAAATGGCCTCCTCAAATTGTGATAATGAGTTAGGGTTGATAGCATTAGGGCTTGTTGCGACGCTCTCTACTTTAAAGAAACCAAGAAAGACTAAATGAAAGCCTTTGAGTGCTAAATTAGTGTTAGCACGCGGACTGACTACTAACCTGATCGCTCACCATTTACGTTCAGTTTTCCCTTCAGAACACTTAAGCCCCAACTCAAAAATCAAGCATCTCCTGATTTTCACCCGGCCAACTGACAGTCGGACTGAAATGCCTGAAATAACCCATTTACGATCAGTTTTTACCAAGTTTGAAGGTATTCCCTCTGACGAAACTGATGGTGAATGACGCACTTAACAGATTATTCCTTAACTAACTTCATATTCCTTAACTAACTTCATATTCCTTAACTAACTTCATATTCCTTAACTAACTTCATATTCCTTAACTAACTCATATTCCTTAACTAACTTCATATTCCTTAACTAACTTCATATTCCTTAACTAACTTCATATTCCTTAACTAACTTCATATTCCTTAACTAACTTCATATTCCTTAACTAACTTCATATTCCTTAACTAACTTCATATTCCTTAACTAACTTCATATTCCTTAACTAACTTCATATTCCTTAACTAACTTCATATTCCTTAACTAACTTCATATTCCTTAACTAACTTCATATTCCTTAACTAACTTCATATTCCTTAACTAACTTCATATTCCTTAACTAACTTCATATTCCTTAACTAACTTCATATTCCTTAACTAACTTCATATTCCTTAACTAACTTCATATTCCTTAACTAACTTCATATTCCTTAACTAACTTCGAGCATCTAATATCCACACAATGTTGAATAATTTGTGCCATATAACTAATATACATTTTTGTCTTGCATATATGCCAGTGACTTTTTGCATATTTTATGAGGCACAAAATCACGAGAGCAGAAATATAGTCATATAATGTAAGGAATTTTTCAATCTATTATGGAATTCTGAATGAATCCAAACTTCCGTACCTATAAGTGGCAGTGTCTAAAAAGCATACTCTATTGTTTATTAAAGCGAAAAGAGATGCCTATTTTATATCTGAAAATGATACGAAATATTTAGAAATATGCAAATTATAATAGTTAACGTTAAATTTAACATTAAGAGACTGAATTACCAAATCAAACATTAATAACTTAACTGAAGTTAAAAATTAATTCTAAGTGGTTTTAAGAAACCAGCAATATTGTCGTCAGCTACAAAGCTGACGACAAATTGAAAATAAAACAACGAAACTAAACTTTATACTTCAAATCATAAATAAAAAGTTAAATCATATATAACCGAGTGAGAAATTATTAGCCATAATTGACACAGCTAATTATAGGCACAACCTATTAAATCGACTAACTAACTATAAATAAATAAAGATCAGGATGCTAATTCCTTTTTTAATAAATTACGCAATGTTGCAATACAAATTACATTAAAAAAAAAAGAGATATAATGATAGATACTGCTGTAACATATAATATGCTACATATCATGCAACTTATGCAGCATATTTTATCTTGCATATTGTCACGTCCCTAGTTATAAGTTATTAAATTCATTCTCGTTTATCTTCATTCAATAAGAAATATGATTTAGCATCACATTTCTACGATCAATCACCCCAATTCACTTCTCCAAGACACACATAATATTAATGTATATATGCTCCAAATGCTACATTCATGTAAATACCACACACAGTTTTTTCTCAACTATTGTGGGATCAGCAGAATATTAATGTGACAGAGAAGAATAGTGAACGCCACCCACACAAACCTTGTCAGTGAATCTTCTCTAAGAGTTATTTATATAAAGGCAGTATGGAAATAACTGCAGTCTGATTTAAATCTTAATTTGCGCCAGAAATGTACAATGGATAGGAACATTTTCATCTCTTCGCATTGTTCCTCTCAGTTTTTCAATTACTTTTCGCAATGGTTGTTAAATAGAAATTCTGTGGCTTTGTAATTAAGTTCTTCTGAAAATATCAAGATGAGTCATTTTTCAAACCGGGAGGCATCAGTATTTTAACCCTCAATGTTCGGAATGATTAAATAATGAATCAATGTCAAAAGACAGAAATATATGAAGGCAATTTAATTTGCTATATGACTTTTCAATTCGCTAGAGTGGAGAAATGAAAGGTATTGGTCAGTGCTGACATGGCATTAATAGATTTGGTATGTTCTTCACAGTCACTCTCTTGATCAACCTAATAACTCATATATAACGCTACGAACCTAGGGGTTGTTCCAGGCCAACCATCTCTCATACTATAATGTTAATCCTCTCTTGACCGATTGGATGATTTCATTTTCGTGATTTTATTACAATCCATGGATATATGCGATTATGAAAATATATTGGAAAGTATAATATACACAACTTATTATTTAATTAAGCATAGCAGTTCGAAATCACCGTTTACAATTAGTAATTTGCTTAATAATAAAACCTGTCAAAATCGAATGAAGAGTTTAGAGAAAAGTATCAAGTAATCCAACTGTAATGATTTTATTGAAGGTTGTGAGTAAACTACCCGTAAAAATGAAATGCGTTTTAAACTGCCAATGAAAACGTCTCTTATTTATTATTTATGATAATACCAACTACCATTTCATAATTAATGATATGAATCTATTTTGGATCCATTTGGTGAGATATTAATGTGGAGAGTGATTAATAATGTTAATATTTCTAAGTGATGTAATTAGTAATTATTTTGATTAAATGTTAGTTGTTTCTTCTAAGTAATTAGTTAGTTAACTAAGTATATTTATTAACTATGCATATCTTGCATTGTTTATAATGGATGCTATCATGCTTCCCCATTAACTCGTGTTACATTTTCTACCTTTAATAAAGAAATAATTCAAACGGAGGGAAAATAGACTTTTAAAACTGAACTCATTTTAAAGCATGATATCATTATTCATTCCATTATTTTCAAAGTTTCGTTGAGAATAGTTGCAATGAACTATATTACTATGCAAATACCATTATTTAACTAACTTACTTCAAATCGCTCTCCATACAAGAGTGCAGCAATTCAATAAATAGACATTCTCGAACTTTTCTTTGTCTTCAGTTCTTTGGAGATAAAGAAGTTTGTTTCAGAACAAGTTGGGGAAATTAGTACTTCTGAAAGAAGCGTTCAAATAAATTCTCTTCTTTACAAGTTGCATTCTCAAAATTGGGAATAGTATTCTCTACGTTTGGTTCTTCTTCGCTTTTTGAAATAAGAAATGAATATAGTACTCGACATAGCTGAATAAAGAAATTTGAAAATGTAAACAGTTTTAATTAATAAGAATATTATAACATAAAATAGAAAATAATAATTAAGGTATAATTTTATATCACCATATTTGTAATGGTGATTTGTATAACAGCGATATTTTTATCAGTTCATACTTTTTTTTAAATTCAGAGGACGATTATATAGGTAATAGCAGTGATTTTCAAACTCTGCACAAGATCTTTTGCAGATGCTCTTCGTTGAATTCTTGAAACATCTGTCTAGATACGATCAGTAAATGTACACAAACAAATCTACTTTATACTATTTTCCTACAAAATTCGTCAATCATCATTAAAAAACTACTTTCCTTACAACTAGCAATCGTTTTGTAAGTGTTGCACACGTTCAAAACATATGACCAAACATTAAAGAAATTGCTATTTCTCATTAGCACGAAAATGAATAAATTTATTGAGTTTGAGAACTGTGGCGGTAAAGGTATGTTAATATTACTTTCTATGTTAATCTTTCTTTCTTATTTTTTAAATGATTAACTAAATCATAATATATAAGCCCTATTTACATACTGCAACTATATATACTCTAAATGCTTTCAGACTCTATATAGTTTGAGAACCATTGGGTTTTACTCTTAGGATTGTTGTCAAATTTCCGTTAATTAACGTCCCTCAATTAATGCCTCGTTTTTTGTTTAAAAGACGATATTTTTCCATTAAAAACCAAATGGCTGAATTCAATAGTTTAAAGAGATCCAACATGTTGGAAAATTGTTCGCCATACAATATGTAATCGAAATCCAAATTTTTGTATATTTCTTTGTGAAATTGATTTATAAGACTTCAGACATACAGTATAGTCAAATTAGTAGTCATGATAATGAGTAGATGCTTTACTGATTTAAATTATACACCAACTATGAATTTTCTGTTTGCAAACAGTTTTGGAAAATATCATGAGAGCATGTGGATGAGAACACTGAAAAAATACTTAATGACAGGTAAAGCTCGTACAACGCCCAGTACATGTAACGGAAAAGTGTTCGCTATGCTATCATCGTTCGTTATAACGTTACATTTATTACTTTAGTTGGGGATTCAAACTTTGTACATTTTCTTTAATAGCATTTCAAAGAAACGCCAAAGAAGGTAAACAATCTCATATTATTACTAAAGGAAAATTTTATTGAAAAACAAATAATATTTGAATAACTTACTGATATAAATGTACAAAATAATACGATAGGTCATGGCTTACTTAATATACACGGCCTGATTTGTTACATTTCCCTTTTTGAAATAGAAGGCAAGGCTTTTTATTAAACAGAAATTAATTATATTGCCATGCGTATCATAGATTCCGTTTCAATTGTCTTAAGATGTGAAAATGATTTTATTTTCATGATGAAAATTGGAAACAATTGGATGAATTATTAAAATACAAACAAATAAGATAATCAAGATTTTCAACAATCGCACTTGTCGGGGATGCTTCACCAATTTCCCAGGTCATGATAGTCACTATGGTTTTGCCTTTTTGGGTTGCCAAAAGATGACAGCTTACGGAACACATTATGGATAAAATTTATCAACAGAAAGGATATCAATATTGGTTCCACAGTTTCAGCGAGTGCTTTCACAATGAGTAAAGGAATAGGATGACACAAAATTTAAAAATTGTGAAAAGTTTACATTGCCGTGTCAAATTAGTCACTACTATGTCATCAGCACTCATTGAAGATCTTCTATCGAATGGTTTTAACTTCGTTCTAACTGCCAAATTTTAAAGTGATCCCTTAGAGAGCGCAGATATGGACAGTATCGTCAGATAAGCAGAGGAAGATTTCTGGTGTCATTAAAAGATGTAAATACATCAGATAAGATTTTAAAAATCAAAAGTTTTGTCCAAGAAGTCTTTGATATTGATGACAATGTGAAAAGTGATCGACATAATGATTTAGAGGTTGAGAAATTGTTGACAGAATTCAAGGAAACGGTGCTGAATGTCAGAGGATCTATTAAACTGGAGAAGAAGAAGTATCAGACTATGTCACTGGGAACATGGTTGTGATAATGTAGAAATACATCGATGGATTTTGGTAGTTACTTTGTATGTGTGGTATGTCCTTCAGAAGCTACCCAAAACTTATTCCAAATCCATATCACCTCAAGTGGTGGACACTACATCCACAGATGCTCACTGCTCCCCTCCTCTTTCCCGCAAAACCTACACTGCGCCATCGCCTCCAATTGTACCATACTCCTCCATCTCTTTATGGCAGGATGGTGTCCTTACCGGAATCTGACCAGGCACACCCTTCTCTTCTCTAGTCAGTTCTGCTCCCTATTCTCTCTCAGTCCCTTTTCGTATCTCCTCCTGTTTTTAGCGTGCTGCACCCTCGCTCTCGTTTCCCTCTGCCTTCTGCTTATCACTGCTCCACTCGTGCTTCTATCCAGCTTCACCTGCCCCTGATACATCTCTCCTCCCTCTCTCACATTCTCGTACACCATCTCATTACCTTGTAGTCCACTATGTCCCGGTACACACACCAGTTGTACCACATTACCTTCCTCCTCAAACTCCCAAAGCTTCTTCCTAATCTGTCTCAGTTCCGGTCCCCCATTGTCCTCCTGCAACGTATCCACTAAGGATCTGCTGCCCGTAACCACCGTCGCTCTACTCAAATCCTCATCCAGCAGCCATCACATCTTTTTGCTCATTGCCTTCCTATCCATTTTAAAACTGATGCACTAGGTACCCACTGGTTCGGCCCACTGCTCAACCTTTACCTCTCTCCTTCTCATCACCATTCCACCTCCACCCACACCCCAACTTCACTCCCCTTCCACTGATTCATCTGTGTATACCATCAAGTCAAGCTGTCCACACAGGTCCAACACATTCTTAGCCTCTCCTCTGGTGAGTCACACCTCCAGGGCAAGGCCCCTCCATCCTCTTCTCTCCTGCTATTCCATCCCTCCATTCCCTCCGTGAACGTCTCTACAGCTTTCCTACTCATTTCGGCGCTCTCCTACTCCGCAAACAGTTGAGCCCTTTCCTCCTTCTCCAGGTTAGTTTTGGAGAGCCTTGGAGCCTATGACAAACTGGCGTATACTCCCACGCTTTGCTGTGTTACTTTAAATTTTCATGGCATCCAACTTCATTCAGCCACAGTTTGTTCCCGCTACCCTGCTTAATAACCCGTTCTTGCTCCTCATATTCTCCCTCAGCTCCTCCACGTGTCTTCCGAAAGAGAATCTTCTGTCATATGTGACCCAAGGAACCTCTGGTTGTCATGCCTTCTGAGAACTTCTTCTCCAATCCTCACTTCCGGTGTCCATCCCTACTCAGATGGGTCTGTGGAGTAGAGGCAGATGCTGCATTTACTCGTACTGAGCTCCAGGACCCTTGATTTGAAAGGATAATATTTCAAGAAATGACTAAGCTGCAACTTAAACTTTTTTTTTAACAAGACCAGGTTAATTAAACCATTTTTTTTTATTTCAATCGGATTTATTTTAATACACTGTTATAGTGATACGTCTCGATCATCCATTGACATTTAGTTTGACAACATTTAGCATCTGTAAGTGCTTCAACGCTTATTTCCCCATTACTCTCACTTTCTCCTCATTATCCATCACTTTTTCCCTATTCCCAATCAATTTTCTGCATTCCTCATCACTTTGAATATCATCATTTTTTCCAAAATCGAACATTATTTTTACAAAAAGGTGAATTAAACGACAGTAGAAAGAGGTGCAAGTGTGGAGGTATTTTTTCTCCTGCCAATTTAAAGTACTGCATTTATCATCAGTAGAGTGAGAATAAAAAATTTGAATTTGATGGGGAGGAGAAAAAGTGATGAGGAATGGGAAAATTGATGGGGAATTGAAGAGAAAGTGATGTGGAATTTTTAATAAAATGGTGACTGTAGAGAAAATGATGGAGAATTTGAAGAAAGTGAGGGTAATGGGGAAACAACCGTTGAATCACTTACCTATGTTAAATGTTGTCAAACTAAGTGCTTATGTATAATCAAGACGTACCACTATATCAGTGTATTAAAATAAATCCAATTTCAATCAACAAAATTGGTTTAATTAACCATTTTATAGACAAAATTTCGATTTTGAAAATTCCATAATAATTTTTCCAGTACTGTAGGTCCTCTCCATTCTGAATTTTTAAAAATATTGAATTGTTTTAAATTTGAAGAGCTAAGGTTTTATAAGATATAACAGTGAGCCGAAAATAAATCGATCAAGAATTCTGTTCATAATTAATTATATACATAATAAATATTCATATTTAACTTTCACTCTCTCTAAGGTTCAATAGAAGAACAAGGCTGCAGTCTAACTAATCACGTATTATCGTAAATTTAATGGTAATTAGGTATATAGGTTCACTTTCAGGTACATAATGTTTTTAGGCTAATGGTATATTTAGAAATCGGTATAGGTAGCTATATTTACAATATGTGAATAAGCTTTATTATAGTTTCGAATTATTTAAGATTCAATGGATTCTTTTTCTTCGCTTGAAACTCTGAGGTTAGAAGTGAAATGACAAGAATAACTTAAATTAAATATTATGGTAAAAATGTAGAACCAAATTTGAAATGGTTTGCAGTTTTATAATCAGTACCTTTAGCTCGTTATCGCTAATTATTATCGTAAACATAGACGAGGAACACGCAGAAAGAATTAAATCCTTTAAACTAGAATCGGTGAAAAACTCTTCTCTTACCGATAGTACTTTCATTGATTTGAAATAAAGGCAGGCTCTGCTTTTATTACACCCCGCTCTTATTATAAATGGAAAAAAATAGGGGTATGACTCACTTTATAATATAATTATAACTCCTTAAACTTTCATTTTATATAAGTTAGATTAAAAGAAAATAGTCTTTTTCCTGGTTCCTCCTAACGCATTTTGATATGATGAAAACACTGCGATGAAAGATCAAAGAATTAATTAAAAGTATTATAATTCAATCAAGCTTAACTCTCACTTAGTACATTAGTTCGATTCTTCGATTTATGTACCTGCAAGTATCATGAACACCAATTAAAATGTATGTTAAATAATAATAATTATATTTTCTTTCTTAAGGGGACCGTCCGTAAATTTTGTAAACAAATTTATTAATAAAGCTACGGTTATGAAACTTAGTTCCTAAATATAAAATTGAATAATATTATGTTTTTGTTCCTGGCATTTTTTCGATTAGACGCATAGAAAACAAGTTATTCGAATTTCGAACGAATTTCGAACTGGGTATTTAAACATGTACTCCTAATACAGTTTTGTAGCTACGGGTTTGCGGTTTTTTTCATTCGATTTTCCTGGTGATTCTCTACAAAAGCCCGAGGATCGATTTTTGAATTTCGAAGATTTTTCGTGAAAAAACTAAAATTTTCAAAAAAAAAAAATTATATTACCAAAAAAAAAAAATTATATTTCGAAATTCGAAAATCGATCCTAACGCTTTTGTAGAGAATTACCAGGAGAATCGAATGAAAAAAACCGCAAACCCGTAGCTACAAAACTGTATTAGAAGTACATGTTTGAATACCAAAAAGTTAGTAATTTTTCAACTGCAAGAAAAATGAGTTCAAAGTTTTTATTTGGACTATGTATGGCACTAAATCCCCGCGGGGCGAAGTGCTCCGCTATTACTACTCAAAGGTAGTGGGTATCACTGGGCGCCACCCAGCTCTCTGTAGTAAAGTTTTACATAGCCAAACAACAACCGCTACAGAAAAAAAAAAAAAAAAAAACGAACACCCATCAATATCCTCCGGGTTGATAGTCATGGGAGGGTCCAGCCTCATCACGCCGTCGACGCTTCGGTGTCATCTTTGCTGGTGTACTAGCCTCACTATTCCTTCTCTTCAGAGATGTCTTTTCAGTAGAAAGACCCAGACGTGTCAAAAGAAAGCCATGAACATTACCAAAGTTATGAACAAGAGCTGTATCAGTAGTGACGAACTGAACTCTGTCGAGTTTAGCGTCCTTCACTTTGAGAACTCTCGTCCACAACTGCCAGATCTATTTTATTAGAATGCTTCTGAGAGGCTAACTTTGAATAACAGTTAGCCAATTGTGAAACAATGATGTAATTAGCAGCCACTTAGCTAGGCACGCATGTGCCAAATCTAAGAGTTAGGCGGCTCACCCACGCTGTGCCAGATGTAATGGCGCGCCAAATTTCAAGCTCCCAACCCCTGTGGAAGGGGAGGGGGGTGATAAACAGCTGATTTTTCTTTGTGAGATCAATCTTAGTAATATAAACTAGCTATTTAAGCAATAAAAAAAATATTGAAAATTTAGTGATTTAATCACGGACGGTCCCCTTAAGTGTCCGAAAATGTGGAACCGTCGATAACTCGAAACTTACTCTTCTGACAAAAGAATTTTTTCCAGTGAATAAAATAATAGTTAGTTCAATGTAACACAATTATATCAATCAAAATATCAAACTAATTACTCGCATATATACTAAGTGAGAGTTGAGCTATGGTTGAATTTTAATACTTTTAATTAATTCTTTGAACTTGTCTTCAGCATTTCATATGCGTCAAGAGGAACCCGCAAAAAAAATATTTTCTTTTAATCTAACTTAAGTAGAGGAAATGATTAAGGAGTTACAATTATATAACAACGTGAATCATACCTCGCTCTTATTACCATTTGTAATAAGTTTGAGTCGTGATTTGGTAATAAAAGCGAGTCCTGCCTAGCTGTACAATTAGATGATCTCTCCCTAACAGTCGAATACTTTGTGCCAGATTACGTCATATTATTAACTTTCTTTTCTCTGATTCTAGTCTTTGTTTTATTTTCCTCAAAGACGAAAAAGACTTCTTAGTTAATTTGCAGGTTCTTAGTCTTCGTAAGTCAGTTGATCAAATTAAATAACAATTGCCTTTATAATTCAATAATTACAATTAAGTGGGGTAAATGAAAAACACGGTAACACAATCTAATATAATAAATCAATTGGTTTACACTGTATAAAGTTTGAGTAAAATATCGATTAATTAACTTGTGTTTATTTCTTCCTTGAACAGTGTTAGTAAGCTTGATTAAAGTAAGTCTATCGGCACTTAATTCACTCAGTCGCTATTATGGAATGTTATTCAAGAGTTAACTGATCAAGAGTTCTAGATCGATAGAGCTCGAACACTTTATGTTAGACACACGGTGTACCGGGGAACACGTCAAGGAGTGACGATGAAGGAATAGAACTGAACAAATGAAATGATTCTCGATTGGGTTTTATAGGGAGGTTGAAGGCCAAATGCGCCCAGAGTTTTCCCAGGTCTTGGGTGGTAAGTTCGGCTTTATCAAAGAGTTAAGAACGGCGACATCAAGTTAATAATATAATTGAATTCGTGTTCTTGCATGAGTTTACATGAGTTTGGATCTGAATAACAGAGTCATAAATATGAGTCGATGTGAGTGTTCTCACATGAGTTTGGGACTGAATAACATAACCATAAATATGAGTTGGAATTTCCTAACACCTCTTCCTTGATTAGCTATTGAAGAGTAGTACAGGATTATAAAGTTTATAATCTTGTTAAAGATTATAATCTTTATAAAGATTAAAATACTTCTGCGTATTAACAATAGATCAGTAAATTAATTAGGTCGATTGTTATAATCAGATCGATTGTTAATATCACTCCCTCCCCCCGTTAATACAGGTCAATTGCAACTAAGTCTCACATCAAGTGCCATCTCCTAGTTATAAAGTGTTAGTAAACAAATTCTAAGATTAGATTAAAATATAGGGAATATATGCAGTTATATAGAATATATAGTAATACCATTACTAAACCCCTACAATCTAACCTTATTTGAAAATATCCTAAGAATTTCTTAAAATTTTTCAAAGTTCGAAACACAAATTATTCTATGAAAACAAAAGAAAATAAACTATTAATTCATTAACTATTAATTCATTAATTGTTTTATAGATTCAGAATTTTTAGTTTTAGTATTTGATTTGCTAGTAGATTAGTATTCTCATCATAGAATTTGAATGTTCAAAAAGTATGGTGACAATTCCAATCATGTATCCTACCTTGGTTTACAATCTTAACTCAACTTAGAGTTCAGTTAATATCTCTAAGTTATCCTATTCATATTCAGAAAATTACATCGAAAATAATCCCATTAAAACTAAAATACAGTTTAAACATTATAGAAGAATATTATATTTAAAATATAATTGTAATCTTACTTTATGATTCTATAAATTGGAACTTTCGATCCTATTTCATACAATCCTAAAATTCAAAACATTAAATATCAAATTAAATAATTAGTTCCAGAGTTCAAATCGAATAATCCTAAGCATCAAACTCATAATTGTTAATAATTTATTTTAAAATATTTTGAAGAAAAATCCGGAAATAAAGATTTCTATTTCCCTTTCTTAAACACTTAAATGGAAATGGTTTCCAAGTGAATGTTTAGTCATTGAGAACTTAAATTTAAAATAATAAAAACATTCTAATTCTAAAATCAAATGTTTATGTTTTCATTTCTTAAACACTTAAATGAAATTAGTTTCCAAGTGAATGTCTAGTCGTTGAAAACATAAATTTATTGTTCTACTTAATTCATATGATTCAATTATAAATCGCTATTAAATTTTATTCCTTTCTTTTTTCAAAAGTTGAAGATTATTTAATATTTTACTGCGTTATAATTCTAAATAGTTTATAGCTATTTATTAACTACCTATTGTTTCCATTATAACTATAAATTTAAAATTGATAAAATTGAATAATTTTAATAAAGTGTACTAATTATTAATTAGTGGTGTTCAATTAATCTTGTGTTGACCCAGTTGTATTGGCCCAATCGTTTCACGATCGTCTCATGGGAACGTCTCATACAAGGTTCTCAACCTTGAGAGGGAACTGTTGACGTCTCTGGCCATCTCGGTTACTGTCGGCTTAGGTCAGTGATATGAGGGCAAGGTGGATAGACGTGAGTCTCGGATTGAAGTTGTGTTGACTCAGCGGCCCTCATGGAAAACGTTCACAAAATAATTGATTAATATTATGAAACAATAAAAACATTATGTAGCTATTACAATCGGATTACTATTTATAGATTTTATAACTTAAAGTAAAATTCCTCTTAATTTTTTAGTCATTGAGACTGGAATTTACATGTTGGTGGTGCGTAATTTTTTTCTTCATTTAATTATTCAAAATAATAAAATAGCAAAATCTCTGTAATTTAAACATCTCCTAGACAACATCGAATTTCGAAAATTATTTGTATGCCTTTAAATGTATTCTATTTTTTTTTTCTTGCACCGTTGGTGTGGTTGGAACGGATGACAAATTTGGATACATAATATTAGTGTTAGTTCCTGTATTCACAAATTTACGAGAGTCAGTTGATAAGTCATTCCTTTTCCTAGTTAGTGAAGAATTTCTAATCGCTTTTCTTACTGATTTAGATCTCTTTCTAATGTTAGCATTCAAACTAGATCTAATGGAACTTTGTCGTGAGCTTGGTCTGCTTCGGTCTTGAAATTTGTGCAATTTATTTCGGATTCTTCTGAAACTATTAAGGTTCAAAGAGTCTCTGGGGAACTGAAATCTATCCAAGAACTTAGATCGTCGTCCTAATTCTACATTGTCTGTTGTATCGTCACTTTTCTTGAATTTCTTCCAATATATCACACCTATTAAAATTGAGTTAATTATTACTATAATCAAAATTATTCCGTAAGCCATCGTTGAGTAAATTTGTACTTCGTCTGTTGATAAATTAAAATCTTCAAAAGTGAAAGTTAATGATTCATTAATGGGTAACTTCTCTAATTGATTTTTAATGGTCTTATGGAGTGGATTCGTTGTGTTTACGTCAAAAATGGGTAATGAGGTAATGTCGAAAACACTGGTTTGATTATTTTCTACTAATAAGTCTTCCAATTGTATTTCCTTTTCTAATTTTGCAGGCCATGCTACTCCTGCAGTTTTGATGTCACAAGTATTTGGTACTATGTGTAATCCTGTTATCTGTTGTCTAATCTTTCCAGTAGGACAGTCTAGTTCTATGTTCCTACTTACGGTCGTGTAGATTAATCTATGTTGTGGAGTGTCGGTCAAGAATATTTCATGAGATATTCCTAGCCTCCGGAAATTGCATAATTTAATTATCTCTGTCGTATTTTCTCTAAAAGCTTCAATTTGACAGGAAGATTCTGTTTCTTGCCATATAGGCTGATTTTTTATCAATAAATAGTTTTCATCTACAGTCCTTAAATTTTCCTTCTGAGTCACTATGTATGTGGATCCGTCATACAACAAAATGTCATTCTCCAAATCTGCTATCATGATCTCGCTTTGTTGAAGTCTGATTGGTAAAGGAATAATTTGAAACGTGTCATAAGTATTTACATGGACTAATGGAATGATCATAATGTAATGATTTACTCCTACCTTTTTTATTTCAATTAATGGGATAATATCACCTATTGTTTCCCTAGATACTTTATCAATTGGAAATCTTAACTGAGGAAAATGTGCTTTTCCTTCCTTAAGTACTTCCTGAAAAGTCTTTATGTCTAATAGTTCAGAATTTAATAGTGAACCTCTCAATAGAGTGAGGGTGTTTTCGGTTGATTTTAATAACAGTAAAGCATTAGTAGCTGCTAATTTTAGCTGAGATAATTGCCAAACTATCATCTGTCTTTGTTCTGTACCTTCATTAAGCGTCTGCATGTTACTCAATAGAACCTTGAACTCTCTAATGGTGTTTGATACATTTTTAGCTAATACATCTACTCTCTGGTTCGTCAAGAGCACTTTTTTGTTGACTCTGTGGATATCTTTATTTAATTGGTCGATTTCGGCTGAATTGTCATTTCCAAATAATGATCCTACAACTCCTCCAGTTATCAAACCTGTAACTAAAGCTATTCCTGCCCCTAAAAATATGGAAGTTTGGGGTGGTAGCCTTGCTACGTTAGGTCGTTGGGCAATGAATGATTGGGTGATCATGGTGTTTGTATTCTGATTTGAGGATTTTATTTCCTCCCATACTTCGTCTAACCTATCCTTTAAGTTAAAGTATTTTTCTCCTATCTCTTCTAGAGTGTTGTTTTCACAAAGTTGAGTGTTGTTCAACATTTTGTATATGTCTGAATTTATAGACTCTATTTTCAAGCATAAAAATCCTATTCTTCTGGTGAATCCTATGTCGTCCTTAAAGGTGTTTAAAATATCAGATAGAATTATTTGTCTTATGGACCTTGCAGAGACGTCTAGATTATCTCTGACTTGGTTACAAATATTTGAAATGAATGTTAGCTTTACTCTACTGACTAAGTACGCACCACTAATCATGGTCCTTCCCCTCCAGGGAGATATCGTCATAGGTGAGGCTCTCTCCGTGGAAGTCTCTGACTGTGAGGTTACATTTTGAACAACTGCTACTACAAGTAGCAAGGCTAGTGGTAGTCTCCAACCCTCAGTCTCTGTAATACAGTTTTGAGTTACAAACTAACCATTTAAAATCTTACATTAACTTATAATTAGTGGATACATATTTTATAGTTTATTTTTAATCCTTGATATAATTATAAGGATTACAAGAGTATAATTCTTAAACAATCTAAACATATCAGAGTACATTTTTAATGTAAATATACTATTACATATCGTTACTGAAACAAAGAGTAAGGTTTACTCTTTAATTTCTTGGTCTTAGATTATAAGGACCTTTGAAACCTCTTGTTTCCTGTAACTGTGTATTAGGTTTTTCTACTAGTGATTCTGGTTCTGGAAAATTTGATTCCTTCAAGTTATCCTTAGTTTGAGAATTAGATTCAATTACAGAATTATCAGGGGAAGAATATTCCTTCGTGATAAGGGTATCAGGATGCACCTCGTATTTTACATCAGAGTTTGCCTCCTGGAGTGTGATCTTGTTTCCTTTTTGTTGGAGAACAATGAATGGCCCAGATACTGGCAAATCTAATTTGTTCTTAGGAATATGTTTCGGTAATTTTGCATAAATGCGTTTACCAATTGTCACCTGTTTGTCCTTTCTTCTGTAATTAGTCCTGTCCGTATACTTATCTTGGATTTTTAGGATGTGTTCCCGACAATGCTTCCGGATTTGCGCTACTCGTCTAAGCCTGACGTCACTTTCTAGTTCACTGTAATTCATTCTTGGCTGTGATAATGTGATCGTTGGACTATCATAACCAAATAAGCTGTAAAATGGTGATTCGTTTATGCTCGTATTCCACGAGTTATTTATAGTCAACATTATTACTGGTAGAAGATAATCCCAATCCGTCATGGCCAGTGAGTTGGTGTAGATCCTTAACATTTTGTTAACCTCCCGGTTAATCCTTTCTGACAGTCCTTGGCTTGCTGGATGGTATGGTGCAACTTCGAGCTTTTCGATGTTGTAGAAATCGCAGAAGGTGCGGAGTTTAGTGGATTTATACTCCTGTGCATTGTCGGTTAGAATTACCTTTGGTGATCCATAATTAGATATTACCTGTCTGAATCCTTCTATAATGGATTCGGCTTCTTTATTAGGCAAAGGTAATATCACAGTATATCTGGTAGTGTAGTCTCTCACCACCATGATATAACGATTCCCTTGTTCCGTGATAGGTAACGGTCCCAATAAATCTGAACTGAGAGTTTGAAATGGTTTAATTGGTATCGGATATTTTCCGATGGGAATAGGTTTAGCAATCCCTTTAGCCTTGATACAAAGCTCGCAATTATCACAAAGTTCTCTCAGTATCTTGCTTTCGTTTCGGTTGTAGAAGTTTCGAACGAAAATCTTCAAAGATCGTTCGATATCTCTATGACCAGCCGTTGTTTCGGTATGTACCGTTTTAAATGCTTTTGGCATTAAACTGTCTGGTACATAAGGAACTATGTGAACTTCTTTCTGTTTCTGTCTTGTGATATTTCTTACCACAAAGATTAAGTTCTTTAGAATTTTAAAACTTGCTAAAGCAATGGTTTTTTCACGTTGGTTGGATAATATCTTTCTCTTGATTTCTATGCAACCTTCGTCCTTTTCCTGGTGATTCCTCAGTTCTTCCTCACTGAATGGAGTTTTCACCGGAAGTAGCGATGATAACCCTTCGGTTAATTCCGGGTTCTCCTGTGTCTGTTCTATCTTATTTATTCTACTCACCAATTTTTCTTCCAGTTCCTCCGTTACGTCAGTACAGTTCTCCTCGACTTTAGATAACCTAGAGAGGGAGTCTGCAAATAAATTGGACTTACCTGGCAAGTAGAAGAGTTGAATGGCATACTCCTGAGCTAACATAGACCATCTATTTATGCAACTATCTTTGGTATTCTTTTTCAGAATACCAAGAAGAGGCATGTGGTCAGTATATACTGACACTGGATAGCTGAGTATGATATTTCTATATGTCTCTAAAGCAAAAATCAATGCTAGGAACTCGCGCTTAGTTGCGCTATAGTTCCTCTGAGCCGGATTTAAGCTTTTCGAGATATAAGATATGGGGTGGAGGATATTATCGTATTCTTGCATAAGGCATGAAGCTATCCCCGATAGGCTTGCATCACAATACAAATGGAACGGTTTAGAGTAGTCCGGGATTTTCAAAACCGGACTAGTAGTGAGCATTTCTTTAAGTTTATCTACTGCTTCACTTTGTTCTTTACCCCATTTAAATTTTACCCCCTTTCGTAGTAAAAGGTACAATGGTTCTGCCTGATGGGCGAAACCTCTCACAAAGGTTCTAAAATAGTTACAAGCTCCTAAGAAAGCTTGAACTTCCTTCTTAGAAGTTGGGTATGGCATTGCGTTTAATGATTCGATTCTAGACTCGTCCATTGTTAACCCATCGGAGCTGACTTTATAGCCCAAGAATTTGATTTCTTTTGCAAAAAATTTGCATTTAGTCAATTTTATTTTGAGGTTGGCTTCAGACAATTTCTGCAATACTGCCTCAATCCTTTCTAAATGAGTTTCTTTATTTCGTGAATATACGATAATATCATCCATATAAGCAAGTACATTACATCCAAGTAAATCGTACAAAACTGAATTGATAACTCGACTGAAAAAAGCTGGACTACTTTGGAGCCCAAAAGGCACTCGGTTAAACTCATATCGAGTTGAATTTACAGTGAAAGCCGTTTTGTGTCGATCACTTGGTGTTATTAAGCATTGATGAAAGGCCGATGCAAGATCTATTTTTGAAATATATTTGATTTCATCTAATGACTTTAATAAGTCGTTTATCCTTGGGATAGGATATGTTACAGGTTTCATGACCTGGTTGAGAGCGCGATAGTCAATGCAAGGCCTAATTTCATTATTTGGTTTGTTTACTATAAGCAAAGGTGCGTTAAATACACTCTTTGATTTAGCGATAACACCTGTATTTAACATATCCTTAATTACCTCATTTAACTGACCTTGTTTGGAGTGCGGTATGGGATAAGGACTCCGGTTGACCACCACGTCATCCTTCAAGTCTATATCCAAGGTGTCACCTGTAAAAACTCCTAACTTTTCACCCTTTTTCCAACCTACCTGTCTGTACTTTTTCAGGAGATCTAGTATCTTATCCTTCATGCTGTCATCTTCACATATTATATCCTTTTCTTCCAAGGGTTCAAGTTCCTCTTCTCTTAGTTTTTCCCTTGGGTCTTCTTTGTTGTCTAACGTTACGGCATTTATCCTTTGTTCATTAAACACACTTCCAGTAGAAATCTTCGTTCCCTGGGTCAATACAATGTTATCGTCACTTATATTTATGCAATTAATGGTTATTCTCCCCTTGCATACTCGTGCAAGTGTATTGGGAATTAATATCTTTTCCTTTAGTCGCGAGCTATGGATTAATATCTCTTCACCATCTTGTGCTCCTGCAATTTTCATATTGCACACGTTAATTGCATTTCTTTGGACCTCAATGTCCTCTATTATGTGTAAGTTGAAGTGTCCTTCATCTTCACATTCCTTTGTGACTATTTTATCCACATTTATTTCCTTCTTTTTATTCCCATTCGTACATTTGGGATAATTATGAAGGTTTTCGTTTATTATTATCATTTTCAACTGGTCCATTCCTTTTGAGACCTTACAGTTTTCTGTTTCATTTTCCATGAAACTTATCTTACCTTCTGGTAAGTTTATATGAGCTCTCCTCAATATATTCATTCCAATCAGAATATCCATTCGCAACGCACTGGTATTGCTAAATATCAGTACATTTTCATGAAACTTACCTCGTGGATTTACAATTTCCACTGTAGTTTCTCCCACAATAGGGATAACGTTGTTGCTAGCATCTCTTACCTCCTTTTTATAAATTCTAACCATGTGTTTATCCGTCAGTATTCGTTCTGACATCAGACTAATTGACGCTCCAGTGTCAACTAATCCCTTATATTTGGATTGTCCTATTACTATCTCTACGTGTGGATTTACCAACGTTTTGTTTGGTTCCTGTATACTTCCTAGTCATTCTGACTGATCCGATTCCTCACATTCGTGATCAGGGTTTTCGTAATTTCCATCCTCTAGGACATTAACCCTGTCACCATTCCTTGTGAGAGTATCTCTAGGTCTATAGCTGTTTGATCCAGCTATTTTCCTCTCTTGTTTGGCTCCTTGCTCAAACTTACCCTTACGACAATCTTTATTTTCATGGCCCATTCTATGGCAGTTCAGGCAATAGGGGATTTTTTTAGCTATCCTTAATTTGCAATACTGCGCAGAATGACTGAGTTTTTTACAATACTTGCAGGAAATCTTTTTCCTGCACTCTCGGGCAAAATGCCCTGCTTCGTTACACTTGTAGCAGGTCCTTGCTGCCCCTTGGACTTGTTCTCTCTTCTTGTCATGGGAAGTAGTGGTTACCTGGTAGAGAACATCTTGCTGTGTTGCGATGTTCTCCTTTTTCTTTTTTAGCTTCATTAGCGCTTCTTTTTCGTATAAATTCACAACTTCCGACATTAGCTCTGTACTGGAGCAGTCGGCACACATGTCAGTGATTTTTTCGTACATTTTTGTCGGTAACTGATTACCAAGTATAAACTTCATTATGAGGTTTTGAAATAACCCCATTAGTGGCAACTTTAGTACTTCCTCCTCATCTTCCTCTTCGCCGCTAGGGAGTGGAACTACCGTTTCAGGGCTTATGTTGATTTTTTTCATCCCTTCTGTTGAGAGGAAACTTTCCACATATGCTCTTGTCGATGCTTCTAACGACGTCATGCCAGCAAAGAAGTTCGGCTTGTGGATGTCACTGGTTCCCAATACTTTTGCTGCATGTTGAGTGTCCTCTCTTTGATGATTTGGATACATCTTGAGGAATTCGCGTTCTACACGCTCATAGCTGTACTCTTCGCGTCCAGCATAGAGGTCTATCAAACTCAAAGCGTTTCCGCTTTGTTTGCTTACTTGGGCATATAGTATCCGGAATTTTACGCCACCATCTGTGATGTCGTTTTGCAGGAAGTAGTTATCTAAAGTACGGAAAAATGTCCTAACATTAGGACCTGGCACAAATGCATCTTTTTCGTGTGGTAATGGCGCACCCTTGAATTTAGGTAGGTCATTTAACACAATCAAATTGTTGTTAGCCATCTTTGCAATAATTGGAAACTATTTTCCTTTTATTATTTTCCGTTCAGGAAGAAATCTTATTTTTATCCTATCCTTTGATTATTTTCCCTTTCAGGAAATTTTTATTTTTATCCTTTCCTTTGATTATTTTCCCTTTCAGGAAATTTTTATTTTTATCCTTTCCTTTGATTATTTTCCCTTTCAGGAAATTTTTATTTTTATCCTTTCCTTTGATTATTCTGTAATATTTTTACAATAAAGTGTAAAAGAATATAAAAATATTGAGCGCCACCCAATACACAATATAGGAAAAAAAAAGTTAGGCAAAGGACAAAAAAAATATATAACTTGCAATAATAATAAAAAATCAAATAAAATTTCTAATCAATATAAGTATCAATGAACATGCACAAGGTTGTACCTGTGTATACTTGTTATCAAAATTATTGGACACAAAAAATAATATAATAAGAAATTATTAATTTACAAGCACATACACATATGTATATAATGTAATTATTATGTAAACATTATTTAGGCACACAAGAAAATATAATATAATTATTTCTCAATCGTAAATGTTCACAAAATTCAAAACTCAATAGTGATGAAGGATTCCCCCTAATATTAATTAGCAATCAACAATATTTTTCGTTATTTTGAATTAATTATTTAATTCCCACATAACTTACTCATTCTTGCTTCTAACAATTGTATTTAACAACAGTTCTAGAACGTTCAACTTAACTTGATGAGGTGAGTCTTATTACTGAATACTATATTCGTTGACTGCTGAACTTCTGAAGAACCTCTGCTTTCTCTTTGTTGACCCCTTTTCTCTGAGTGTCCTGTTGTGGTCAACAGCTGTAGACTATTTCTTGTCTTCTTCTCAGCTTTGGATCCGCTGCGATGCGCTGTTTTTATACTATTATTCAGTATATGAAGTAGGGCTCCCAACTTTATTTGATGAAGAAGAAAATAACTCGTCACTCAGTTAAAGTAATTTCAGTCACTTACTCCGAAAGTGATGAGACGATTTAATTTACTTTAATTCGTTTTTTTATTTGAGAGTGAGTTTATCACGACAAAAGTAGCTTTGTCGCCGTACCAGTTTTTCTTGCCACTAGTACCCGAAGAGCTGATAGTACGCAGGTAACAGCGCGTTACTAGCGTAGCTAATGAATTTTTACGCTGCCTCCTTCCTTTTTAGCACAAGGAGTGATTGTAGCACTTTAACACTGGTGTTATTTTTCACACCGGTATAACACTGAAATACTTTACATCGGTATTTCTTGAAAATGTTATTAGTTATTAGAATACTTTTCACATGTCACGTGATATTCTAAATAACCACACTATAACCGCATTAGTGTTTCATACGAAAACTTTCATACGGGGAACAATATTCTACCCTTCTCGAACACTTCACTTTTTAATTGTTAATTGTGTTTCCCACTGTAATTGATTATTGATTATAATAAAAGCTGCTTTTTGTTAATTTTTGATCCCGTCGAAGATGCCATTATTAACTTTCTTTTCTCTGATTCTAGTCTTTGTTTTATTTTCCTCAAAGACGAAAAAGACTTCTTAGTTAATTTGCAGGTTCTTAGTCTTCGTAAGTCAGTTGATCAAATTAAATAACAATTGCCTTTATAATTCAATAATTACAATTAAGTGGGGTAAATGAAAAACACGGTAACACAATCTAATATAATAAATCAATTGGTTTACACTGTATAAAGTTTGAGTAAAATATCGATTAATTAACTTGTGTTTATTTCTTCCTTGAACAGTGTTAGTAAGCTTGATTAAAGTAAGTCTATCGGCACTTAATTCACTCAGTCGCTATTATGGAATGTTATTCAAGAGTTAACTGATCAAGAGTTCTAGATCGATAGAGCTCGAACACTTTATGTTAGACACACGGTGTACCGGGGAACACGTCAAGGAGTGACGATGAAGGAATAGAACTGAACAAATGAAATGATTCTCGATTGGGTTTTATAGGGAGGTTGAAGGCCAAATGCGCCCAGAGTTTTCCCAGGTCTTGGGTGGTAAGTTCGGCTTTATCAAAGAGTTAAGAACGGCGACATCAAGTTAATAATATAATTGAATTCGTGTTCTTGCATGAGTTTACATGAGTTTGGATCTGAATAACAGAGTCATAAATATGAGTCGATGTGAGTGTTCTCACATGAGTTTGGGACTGAATAACATAACCATAAATATGAGTTGGAATTTCCTAACACCTCTTCCTTGATTAGCTATTGAAGAGTAGTACAGGATTATAAAGTTTATAATCTTGTTAAAGATTATAATCTTTATAAAGATTAAAATACTTCTGCGTATTAACAATAGATCAGTAAATTAATTAGGTCGATTGTTATAATCAGATCGATTGTTAATACATATGTGAAACTCATTATACAATTACATTAATTAAAACTCTTCACAAAACTTTGTTAATTACATTTCAAGGATTAAAATATTTTGTTGATTACAATGAAATATTAGATTGTTCTATATACCTTCACTAAATTAGGTAAATAAAAACCCGATAGAATTTCATTCTGTACAACATGAAATATTCGGTAAATTAAAAACAAAGAACAAATTCAGAGCACAATATCACATGACACATACCATCGAAAAAATATTAGGAAGTTGCAACAAATGAACACTAATTCACTAACACCAACACACTAATTCACTAACACTAACACACTAATTCACTAACACCAACACACTAATTCACTAACACCAACACACTAATTCACTAACACCAACACACTAATTCACTAACACCAACACACTAATTCACTAACACCAACACACTAATTCACTAACACCAACACACTAATTCACTAACACCAACACACTAATTCACTAACACCAACACACTAATTCACAACACCAACACACTAATTCACTAACACCAACACAGTAATTCACTAACACCAACACACTAATTCACTAACACCAACACACACTAATTCACTAACACCAACACACTAATTCACTAACACCAACACACTAATTCACTAACACCAACACACTAATTCACTAACACCAACACACTTATTCACTAACACCAACACACTAATTCACTAACACCAACACACTTATTCACTAACAGCAACACACTTATTCACTAACACCAACACACTAATTCACTAACACCAACACACTAATTCACTAACACCAACACACTAATTCTCTAACACCAACACACTAATTCACTAACACCAACATACTAATTCACTAACACCAACACACACTAATTCACTAACACCAACACACTAATTCACTAACACCAAAACACTAATTCACTAACACCAACACACTAATTCACTAACACCAACACACTTATTCACTAACACCAACACACTAATTCACTAACACCAACACACTTATTCACTAACACCAACACACTAATTCACTAACACCAACACACTAATTCACTAACACCAACACACTAATTCACTAACACCAACACACTAATTCACTAACACCAACACACTAATTCACTAACACCAACACACTAATTCACTAACACCAACACACTAATTCACTAACACCAACACACTAATTCACTAACACCAACACACACTAATTCACTAACACCAGCACACACTAATTCACTAACACCAACACACTAATTCACTAACACCAACACACTAATTCACTAACACCAACACACTAATTCACCAACACCTGAGATTTCCTGAGATGAAGTTCCAACTGGTCCATCCGCCAGTCGAGGCCACGCTGATGCGCCACCCGTTCATGTCTGATGGTGAAGCTCTTTTTCAGTCACAATCACAATCACTTTATCAGTGCAGCTTCACAGTTCACAGTGCTCTGCACTGATCCACAATACTGATGCTGACAGCCACCTGGTAGTAATGTGGCAACATTGGTTTGTCTGGAATTCTCTCCAAGAAGCAATCCAACTTCCTCTTGAAACCCTCCAATTCGTGTCCAGGCTGTCTCAAATCCTTTGGAAGACAATTAAATAATCGAGGACCTCCAACAAACATAGAGGCCTCTTTCAGTGTTTGAATTCTTGCCATGGATCTATTATTAATGGCTGGCACACGGCAGAGTCTACCCCTCCTGTCACCATCATAGGTTGTTATTTTGCTTGGCAGTTGAATATTTGGAACCAAACCCTCAACAATTTTCCAAACATATATTATTCTGTACCTCTCTACGCCTTTCCAATGAGTAGAGCTTTAAATCTCTCAACCTCTCCCAGTAATCTCTCTCCGCAAACCCAGAGATCCTGTAGGTGAAAGTGCGCTGGACACTCTCCAGCTTACGTATCAATCCTATTGCCTTAGGAGACCACAGCTGACAACAGTATTCCAATAATGGAAGGACCATACTCTTGAATAAAGTTAGCATAAGGTCCCTGTCTCTCGTCCTAAAAGACCTCAAAATCCAAGCCACTTGCTGTCTACTTTTCTTCACCACTGCATCTATATGATCGCTAAAAGTTGAATCATCCTGCATTAGAATACCAAGGTCTCTCACCACCGGTTTCCTCTCAATTTGCGTACCGTCTGTAGTGATGTAATGGCGATTTTCTATTACATCCTGCCTTGGCGAATAGGTTACGAGCTCAAACTTCTCGCCATTGAATCTCATATTATTTTCCGTGGCCCACTCATATACTCTCCGCAAATCTTCCCTTAAAAGCTCCACATCCTCGTCTTGACCGATAGATTTCATCAATCTTGTATCGTCAGCGAAGGACGTAACGATCGTATTTGTGACCTTTTCATCAATATCTTGGATATGGATTAGAAACAAAACAGGTCCGATCACTGATCCCTGTGGAACGCCACTAACCACATCTGTGAGCCCCGATTTAGCTCCCTCCACCACTACTAGTTGTTTTCGTCCAACTAAGAAAGCCCTCAACCAACACAACAGCTTTCCATCCAGTCCAGTTGCCTTTAACTTCCTCAGAAGCACAGTATGGTCAACTTTATCGAAGGCCTTAGCAAAGTCGAGATAGACCACATCCACAGACAGCCCACTCTCCAAGGCTTCGAGGATGCACTGTCGGTGTTCCAACAATTGTGACACGCAGGACCGTCCCTGTCTGAATCCATATTGTCCCGGATTGAATAGTACAGCTCTATTCAGATACCCCACAATTTCACTCCCTACAACCTTCTCAAACACTTTACTAATGTGAGAAGTCAGGGCAACAGGTCTATAATTTTTAGGTTGTGTTTTGTCCCCTCCTTTGTAAATTGAAGTAATATACCCAAGCTTCAGTTTTGATGAAATAGTTCCTGAATTTAACGATGCTCTCCAGAGCATAAATAATGGAGAGGAGAGTAAATCCGCACATTTCTTTAAAAGAATAGCAGGAACCCCGTCAGGACCCGCAGCTGAATACGATTTCAGTTCATTTATTGCCTCCTGTAACGACTCAGGGGAGAAATCAAAGTCACTCAGTATATCTCGCTCAGGCTGCTCAACTTCCTCCAAGAGCACGTCGATGTCTGCCGATCTCGGCCTACTGAACACTCCCATATACTGATGATTCAGAATTTCACTCTTTTCTTTAGCCTCGTGTACTAGTTGCCCCTCTCTATTTAAAGGCCCAATCATCGACTTGATAGTTGATTGTTTTTAACATATTTATAGAAATACTTTGGATTTTTCTTTATGGCTTCCACTGCATTTCTCTCCTCACTCATACTCTCCACCCTTCGAGACAGAACAAGATATTCCTCTAAAGTTATCAAATTTTCTGCTATCGTCAGTCGTGCTCTGCCCTCAGTGGTTTCTCTCAACTTCCTTCTCAATTTAGCTCTCTTTCTCATTATAATTTTTCGGTCTCTCGGAATTCCACTTTGTCCATTTCGAATATTTTTCCGAGGCACATATTTTCACATATATGTAGCATTACATCACAAATTGCGTCATAAAATTCATCCACAGATTTCCCCTCCATTCTCTGGTTCCAATTTGTGTTTCTCAATGACTCTCTAACACACTCCCACGAAATTTTCTTGCTGAAAAAATTAAGCTTGGAGAAACCAGAGTCTTCTATCAAATCACTGTTAACAATAGGCACGGATAACATATTTGTCATAGCTATCAACAACTTATGATCGGACATCACAGTATCTTCACAGTCTATCCTCACCATTAGGTCTTCATTATTCGTAAAAACCAGATCGAGTATATTATTTCCTCTTGTAGCCTCCGTTACCTCCTGATTAAGACTATAATTTTCCACAAATCCAAAGAGATATCTTGCTTGCTGTCTCGTTGCCTCAGTTCCACCAGTCAATTCCATTGATCCCCAACAAACAACAGGTAAATTAAAATCTCCCGTGATGACTATAGTAGGCATAGGGTCACCAAGCCTATCAATCTCCATTTTAATCATATCTATCCCATTTTTAAAATTAATGGTTTCGCATGCAGGGGGTCTATATATAGTTGCGAAAACCAGACTCAAACACTCTACATATAATATAAGTGCCTCCACTTGACCATTAGAATTACTTCTTAATACCCTTCAAAATTTTGACAGATCTTCGCGCAGGTAAACAGCTACTCCACCCTTCTTTATACCAAGAGTTCTGTCTGCTCTGTACAGTTGGTATCCCTTGATAGAAACTTCAGCATATTTCACTCCGCTGTTTAAATGTGTTTCCGTCAAAGATACAATAGCTACATTGTTTTCTTTAGCCCTCTCTCCTAATAACCTTACTTTTTCTTTCACCTTTCTTGGTTGCAACCCTTCAATGTTTGCGTATATTATTATTCCGTCCTTTAAGTCCGGTGATTTACCACACATTCTCTGTGGCACACGGCACTCTTCTCTCCTACATTCCTTGTTTCTTCTCTCTTTAGTAACAGTTCCAAGTGAGATTGGAGTTGAATCATTTGTGATTGCAACTGTTGCTGCCAGTTTAAATTCATATTTTGGTTTCTGTTACCTTCAACTGTTTCTTCACTACGCCGTTCATACAGGTCATAATTTCGAGAAGCTGCATCCGCGAAAGACCTGAATTTATAATTATTATTTGGATGAGTATCATCAGGTATTCCTCTTAGATTTGTATTCCTCCAATTATTATTCTTTTCTGAGGTCCCATCCTCATCACTCCTGTGAAATTCACTTTTCTGTAAGTTAAATCTTGTTCCTGCTAGATGTCTAAATTTACACCTCACTCTAGTACAAGTTAACGTTTTTTCAGATTCAAAGCACATTTTAGGGTGGAAAAATTTACACTTCCTTTCACTCTGGCAACCACCGCGTTTTACTTCAGAGCCTGCTTTAATATATTTCTTGCACATATCTGGATGTTTAAAATTACACTCCGTTCCCCTTCTTCCATATTTACACTCTCCTCTGATATAGTACCGACACACTATTCCTTTCTCTTCTTGCTTGTTGTTGGAATTTCGTTGTGATAAAATATTGGGAACATCATTGTCAGAGGTCAATTGACCGTTCTCATCTTCTTGTTGCGCCGTCTCAATTGAATGATTATTTTCACTACCTTCACTTGTTAGTAATTCATCACCAATAGTATTATTGTTAACAGTGTCAGCCACGAGTTCCTGCTCTTTTTTCAGGATACATTGAACTTTCTTCAGTATTTCATCATAGCCTTCATTTTCTGTTTGTATGCATTCTCTGCACTGAAAACTAGCTCTCGAAACTGCCAGTCTCACTATTTGAATTTCTGGCAGGTCAGAGCATCTTAGATGAATCAAGAGAGAGCATTTACAACATTTAATAGCCTCACTGGCAACTGCCATTTTACATTCCTTGCAGGTAGATCCTTCTTGAAATTTAGCAAGATACATGGTAACGGTTATTGTTACGTTTTTAGTTTAGTTTATATTTACAATTTCAGGTATTTACAATGAAAAAATTTATACATACACTATACACAAATTACACAGTAACTGTTCAGGGTTTATTTACACTGAAGAGCAAACTCTCACAAAATGGCGTCGATTCAAGATGGCGTCCAATGTAAACAAACTCAACCCGCCAAAGCAAAGTTAGGCAGTTTAAACTTTATTTTCAAAACTATATTCACTTTTTATACCTCAATAAAATGCTATTTAGTTGTAATAACTACAAAGACACAGATTGACGCAGCCTTTAATACAGTTTAATAAAAATTTACACTATAATCACTGTAAACACGATATCGTTACGGAGCTCCAACACCAACACACAAATTCACTAACACCAACACACTAATTCACTAACACCAACACACTAATTCACTAACACCAACACACTAATTCACTAACACCAACACACTAATTCACTAACACCAACACACTAATTCACTAACACCAACACACTAATTCACTAACACCAACACACTAATTCACTAAAACCAACACACTAATTCACTAACACCAACACACTAATTCACTAACACCAACACACTAATTCACTAACACCAACACACTAATTCACTAACACCAACACACTAATTCACTAAAACCAACACACTAATTCACTAACACCAACACACTAATTCACTAACACCAACACACTAATTCACTAACACCAACACACTAATTCACTAACACCAACACACTAATTCACTAACACCAACACACTAATTCACTAACACCAACACACTAATTCACTAACACCAACACACTTATTCACTAACACCAACACACTAATTCACTAACAACACACTAATTCACTTACACCAACACACTAATTCACTAACACCAACACACTAATTCACTAACACCAACACACTAATTCACTAACACCAACACACTAATTCACTAACACCAACACACTAATTCACTAACACCAACACACTAATTCACTAACACCAACACACACTAATTCACTAACACCAACACACTTATTCACTAACACCAACACACTAATTCACTAACACCAACACACTAACTCACTAACACCAACACACTAATTCACTAACACACTAATTCACTAACACACTAATTCACTAACACACTAATTCACTAACACAAAATTCACTAACACACTAATTCACTAACACACTAATTTACTAACACACTAACTAATTCACTAACACACTAATTCACTAACACACTAATTCACTAACACACTAATTCACTAACACACTTATTCACTAACACACTAATTCACTAACACACTAATTCACTAACACACTAATTCACTAACACACTAATTCACTAACACACTAATTCACTAACACACTTATTCACTATATAACACACTAATTCACTAACAAACTTATTCACTAACACACTAATTCACTAACACACTAATTCACTAACACACTTATTCACTAACACACTAATTCACTAACACACTAATTCACTAACACACTAATTCACTAACACACTTATTCACTAACACACTAATTCACTAACACACTTATTCACTAACACACTAATTCACTAACACACTAATTCACTAACACCAACACACTAATTCACTAACACCAACACACTAATTCACTAACACCAACACACTAATTCACTAACACCAACACACTAATTCACTAACACCAACACACTAACTTACTAACACCAACACACTAATTCACTAACACACTAATTCACTAACACACTAATTCACTAACACACTAATTCACTAACACAAAATTCACTAACACACTAATTCACTAACACACTAATTCACTAACACACTAACTAATTCACTAACACACTAATTCACTAACACACTAATTCACTAACACACTAATTCACTAACACACTAATTCACTAACACACTAATTCACTAACACACTTATTCACTAACACACTAATTCACTAACACACTAATTCACTAACACACTAATTCACCTACACACTAATTCACTAACACACTAATTCACTAACACACTTATTCACTAACACACTAATTCACTAATAAACTTATTCACTAACACACTAATTCACTAACACACTAATTCACTAACACACTAATTCACTAACACACTAATTCACTAACACACTAATTCACTAACACACTTATTCACTAACACACTAATTCACTAACACACTTATTCACTAACACACTAATTCACCAACACACTAATTCACTAACACTAACACACTAATTCACTAACACCAACACACTAATTCACTAACACACTAATTCACTAACACACTTATTCACTAACACACTAATTCACTAATAAACTTATTCACTAACACACTAATTCACTAACACACTAATTCACTAATACACTAATTCACTAACACATTAATTCACTAACACACTAATTCACTAACACACTTATTCACTAACACACTAATTCACTAACACACTTATTCACTAACACACTAATTCACCAACACACTAATTCACTAACACTAACACACTAATTCACTAACACCAACACACTAATTCACTAACACCAACACACTAATTCACTAACACCAACACACTAATTCACTAACACCAACACACTAATTCACTAACACCAACACACTAATTCACTAACACCAACACACTAATTCACTAACACCAACACACTTATGTACTAACACCAACACACTAATTCACTAACACCAACACACTAACTCACTAACACCAACACACTAATTCACTAACACACTAATTCACTAACACACTAATTCACTAACACACTAATTCACTAAAACATAAATCACTAACACACTAATTCACTAACACACTAATTCACTAACACACTAACTAATTCACTAACACACTAATTCACTAACACACTAATTCACTAACACACTAATTCACTAACACACTAATTCACTAACACCAACACACTAACACACTAATTCACTAACACACTAACAAATTCACTAACACACTAATTCACTAACACACTAATTCACTAACACACTAATTCACTAACACACTAATTCACTAACACACTAATTCACTAACACCAACACACTAATTCACTAACACCAACACACTAATTCACTAACACCAACACACTAATTCACTAACACCAACACACTAATTCACTAACACCAACACACTAATTCACTAACACACTAATTCACTAACACACTAATTCACTAACACACTAATTCACTAAAGCATAAATCACTAACACACTAATTCACTAACACACTAATTCACTAACACACTAACTAATTCACTAACACACTAATTCACTAACACACTTATTCACTAACAAACTTATTCACTAACACACTAATTCACTAACACACTATTTCACTAACACACTAATTCACTAACACACTTATTCACTAACAAACTTATTCACTAACACACTAATTCACTAACACACTATTTCACTAACACACTGATTCACTAACACACTAATTCACTAACACACTAATTCACTAACACACTAATTCACTAACACACTAATTCACTAACACACTTATTCACTAACACACTAATTCACTAACACACTAATTCACTAACACATTAATTCAATAACACACTAATTCACTAACACACTAATTCACTAACACACTAATTCACTAACACACTAATTCACTAACACACTAATTCAATAACACACTAATTCACTAACACACTAATTCACTAACACACTAATTCACTAACACACTAATTCACTAACACACTAATTCACTAACACATTAATTCACTAACACACTAATTCACTAACACATTAATTCACTAACACACTAATTCACTAACACACTAATTCACTAACACACTAATTCACTAACACACTAATTCACTAACACACTAATTCACTAACACATTAATTCACTAACACACTAATTCACTAACACACTAATTCACTAACACACTAATTCACTAACACACTAATTCACTAACACATTAATTCACTAACACACTAATTCACTAACACACTAATTCACTAACACACTAATTCACTAACACACTAATTCACTAACACACTAATTCACTAACACACTAATTCACTAACACACTAATTCACTAACACACTAATTCACTAACACATTAATTCACTAACACACTAATTCACTAACACACTAATTCACTAACACACTAATTCACTAATAGAAAACAAGGCAACCAATCAGTGAAATTTGTGTGTGACGTCAAAGAGTATTCTAAAAATATATTAAAATACACTAGTAATTAATTTAAGCCTGGATCAATTTAATAATTATGCCATCTATCGGTAGAACTGATTTCTATAAACAGTAATTTCTAAGTGGTTTCATATCAATTGGTGTAGAATTTCAAGAATGTGACTAAATGAATAATGAAATGAAATATGAAGAAAGTTTCACTGCACCTTTAAAATTTTCAACATAATATGGTATTTCAATATTCACTATTTCCAAAATTAATGCATAATTTAAAATAGGGTTTTATTAATTAAAATATGTTTGATCGAACATCCAATAGATTGGTGGTGTTTTCATTAGTTTCTCATCTTCATCGACGTTTGCAAAATGTCGAAATATATCCGTAATTAAATAAACTCTAAATAATCTCAAATCGTATTATAAATATACTATATATACTGGGCCCAGAACAATTGGGTCCCAAGATAATTAGGTCTCAAGACGATTGAACCCAGAAAAATTGGGACAGCTGACACAATAATGAAGTTTTACTCAGTTATTACAGTAACAATCGTATTCAATTAAGTTAATACAGTAGAGTTCGATAAAAAATATGTAAATAATATTTAAATTTTACCATTTTATGTTTCATTTTTACCTTTGCATGAAGGACACTGCATACATAATATTTAATTTTTACTTATTAAGACTTATTTCTTTGTGCACTGTCAATTTTAACCCCATATAGAGTAGATAATGATAAATTAAGTATATAGAGGGGTTTAACGTCTGCTTTGAAACCAAAGACTATACCAAACATACAGTATATTGATGACGTCAAAAGGAAGTTGAGTACAAGGGACTTGAAGAAGCTGAAAGAAAGTAAAAAGGTTTCACGAACAAAGTAATCAACCAACAGTTGGTGACAAGCTCATGGATGCAGAAAAGCTACTCCGTGAATGCAGTGCCTTATTATTTAATGAATGGGATGAAAAAGGACACAAGCACCGGTGGCTGAGATCTCATGGATGGAAAAGGAAAATGAAGAGCTTATAGTTTAAATGAAGCCTACAAGCTTGCCTACCCAAAACAAATATTTTAGACCTCATAGTTTGAAAGCATGCACAAGCCTAGCGCTATCCTCTAAAACTGGAAATAGTGTTAACAAAATGATAAACATGTGGAAATGAAAATAGACAATACCTAATCCAATTTACCACAGTTCGGGCCCAAGAGACGCCATCCCACTTCACAGACAACTTCAGGAGGAATACACAATAGCAAAGGAAAACTTGAAGCACAATTTTTTAAGAATGTTTATATACAGAACTGAATTTAACTTAATCTTTTAAACAAATACATCGTAATTAAGAAACAATAACAATATATATTGTCGTCTAATTTTTCATAAATTTTAAAAACTGCTTTCATCTTTGCAGAGTCAAATGGTATGTAATTTCAATATTTAACTATTCTCCTAGTTTGCCCGAAAAGTTATTCTTCATACGGGCTTGAAATCTCTTTCTATAGTGCTTTCTTTTTAAACTTTTGTATTTGCTTCAATAAAATTTATCATTGATCATTTATCAAATAATCTCAAAATATGGTAAATGGAAATTTTTATCGCATTCAGCAACGATTTCTGAAATAATAGCCTGATTTGCTCTCAAAAACAAATTTTCTTGATGTCCAATAATTGTCTTGGACCTAATTGTCTTGGGCCCAATTAACGGTCAACCGTTACCTAAATACCATTACTTTAAATTCATTAGGTGTACCTAATTACAATTAAACATACGATAATAGGTGCATGATAGAGTTGTATCTCTTCCTTGTTCTTCTATTCAATTAATTGGAAAGTCGGACAATGAAGGTTGAGTGTGAATATTTCCCATATAATTAATTACGAAATAGAAAGATCAATTTCCGGTAAATATCTAGTTCACGTCCCTATTTCATTTACTTTTCAAATGCAGTCCAATCTCGGACAGACAATTCAATATTCAAACAGCATAAGCGCCAGACTTCTTGATTTATTTGTTTCTCAAAACGATATTGTTAAATTTTATTTGTTTTCCAAAACGATATTGTTAAATTATTAATAATAACCATTTCATTTTTATAATTGTTTTTTAATATGTATATAAAAAACTAAATAGCTTACAATTGATTCCACGCCGTTTACATCCATGCATAAATCAATTGCATTTACACAATTAGGTGATCATGAAATAATAACTATTAATATTCAATTGGACATTCATTCGAATATTCATTAATATCATTTTGAAAAACAAATAAAATTTATCAATATTGTTTTGAAAAACAAATAAATCAAGAAGTCTGGCGCTTATGCTGTTTGAATATACTCTATGAGTCTATATTGAATTGTCTGTCCGAGATTGGACTGCATGTGAAAAGTAAATGAAATAGGGACGTGAACTAGTTATTTACCGGAAATTGATATTTCTGTTTCGTAATTAATTATATGGGAAATATTCACACTCAACCTTCATCCCTATTTCACGTGAACTAAGATTTTACCCAATTCCCTTTCTGTGATATATAATTATATATCATATAGTTCTACAAATGTTAATCATTTGTAAAGGACTTTTAATGTTTAAAACTTATTTGATCAATATAATATTTACTGGTCGGTATAATTATTTGCAGTTGACGATGATTCAGTATACCCACCACTCATTCAGTCCGGAACCATAATAACATGATATGTAGTTATTATTCCGGGGAGGAAATGATTTTACGAGTGTTTTTTATTACTGTGCATAAAATAGAAGTTAGATATTCCTTCCCTTCTATTTTCAGAGAGTAAAAGGACATAGTGACGTCATCGCTTGATTTCATCCACTTCTGGTTCTCGCGGATTTGCTTTTCTCTGTCAGAAATAAATGATTAGTTATTAATTTAATAGAAATGAAACAATTAAATAATTCATTAGAAAGCTATACTCTATATAGTAAAATCCACTGATATATTGAATGTTTGAATGAAAGTGGAGTATATTTCATGGATCCATTAGTACAGTCATTTTCGAAATGTGTTATTTATAAATGCATAATGAATATTCGAATGAATATTGAATATTAATAGTTATTATTTCATGATCACCTAATTGTGTAAATGCAATTGATTGGATGTAAACGGTGAGGAATCAATTGTAAGCTATTTAGTTTTTTATATACATATTAAAAAACCATTATAAAAATGAAATGGTTATTAATAATAAATAAATAGTCGCAGAAACATTGGTATTATTTCGACGAAGTACAATGTTATAATTACTTAATAAAATGTGGCATAATTTCTAGCAGTTTCAGCTTAAAAAGTTATTCTCTAACAAGGTTGAACAATTTCCAACTAAACATAATTATGATTAATGATTTAGATTTTGTTTACGTCCTACCACCTAAAAGAAGATGAACATAGTTGAAAAATAAAAATTATTTACTGTACAAGGTCCTTCTCGCTGCGTAAAAATGGGAATTTTTCATTTATTTCGAAATTTCCTGATTCAAAGGATAACATATATTGGTAAAAGGATCAATTTAACATTAAATTTTTAATTATTCAAATCTAAAATACAGTAATTATTCAATATAATCATCCTTTACTTCTATGATTATGAAAATTCTCTGACGAAACTGTGAACAACTCTTCTTCTTTTCATTGACATCGACATTCTTTAATACTCTTCGAATAGATGAAAATTATCATCAGTAATAAGGGTGTGGATTAACATTAGACTGTACTTCAATCACGCTAAAAAAATAAACGAAAATGTCCTCCTATGTTTTTAAAATGACTGAGAAGTTTTGGGAATCTTTCAGCCCAGATAGATCTCGAGAGAGCTGCGGAGCCGGAGTTTTGGCATCTACGAACATAAGACTTCATCTCAATTTCCTCAGCTGATGGTTCCGTGGCTAACATGGCGTGTTTCGGCCAGTTTTGACAGCAATTGATTTCGGTGTATTCAACGACTTTTACAGTCCCATCAGAAAAGTTTTGGTTCGCTTTTGATTCTGGTGACTTCTTTCAACTTTATCCTCAGCATCAAACTTGGCCACGACTCTATAAACTGACGTCTAAGAGGCATAGCCATGCAGTCTCTTAATAATGTCCGAAGCAGATTTTCCAATGAGTCTCATTTTGCATATGGTTATCAGTAAATTTTCCTTAACCATATGTCTGCAACAGAGACATACTGTATGTTGCATACATTTTGATCACTTTGAATGGACTAAATACGTTCAATTTACAATCGAAATGCTGGAAATACATGGTTGTGAAAGTGCTCTGCTACACTTAGTGAACCACCAATATAGCAATATTTAACATTAAGTGTTGCATAATGTAAAATGAAATGTGGAGGTGTGTTCAAAAAGTAAGTATCCAACATCTTGAACTTTGAATAGTTATTTTTGTTATTAAAGAGTGTGATTTCTGATAGCATCCGAAACAATCAAAACACACGTTGAAAAATTCCAATCACAAACAAGAAAAACTTTGCGGTGAAACAGCTAATAGTATACACTCATTTAGAACATGGATTTAAGATTATCTGAAAAGGATTCATAATCATTAGAAAAATAGGCAGAATTACAAAATAGTCCCAATTACCAGCGGGACCCTATACTCACAACTTGTTGAAAAAAAATGTAAATTATATATTTGTTTCTCTACAGTAAATCATTGCTCTATCAGACATAAATCAATCACATAGAAACAATATAGGAGAGCTTTTCTCGTTCATCATTCCTCTGTTTCCCTTGTTTATATACTACATGAGAGAGGGGCCTATTTATGCAATGTCATTCTGCCAATGATTGCAAGAGGTTGTTTTGAGTCCATCACAGTGTGATATTTTCACCGATAGTCAGCAGAGAATACGGAGAGAGAGAGAGAGATTGGAGTAGATGGCGAGGCATTTGCTTCTGGGGAAGTTATTTATGCTAACGTTGGAAATAACTATGACATGACATCAAAGTACCAGTCAGAAATGAAAGTGAATACATGAATAAATGCACCAACAGTATCACCGGTCCGTAACAAGCTCATGGATGCAAACAGCTATTCCGTACTCATCAATAAATGTGGCAAAAAATATGATAATTATAACTTACCAGACTTCAATGACAACATACTATTTTCTTACAAAGACTTTGTAACAGAAAAAAAACAGAAATTCTGGCCAGTAACGATAAAATTTCCAAAAAGAAGGAAGGTGTTGAACACCAACCAATCACATTAATAGAAATGATTAGAATAGAAATATAGTTTATCAGTGGTTACTTTCTTTGTTCCAAATTTTACCAAACACATGCATAGTGAATTCATACCCTCCACCGATTTTCCCGGGACTGATTTGGATTCAGTTACCAACTGAGTTAGGACTGAAAGCGAATAGTGTTACCTCTATTTGTATTATGTAACTGTGCTCTGGAGGAACTTCCTACCAGACCATTAACTTCACTGGATATTTTGCGGGATTTAATAAAAGAATGGTGAAAAGATGCACGCAATCAATGTTTCAAAAGTATGGTTATAATAAAGAAACATGAATGTTTTTCAGAATAACTATTGCATGGTAAGTTTTCACTGGTTTACCTGTCCTGCTATTCACGTTGTTTAAAAAAATCTCATTGATTTCAGTTTATGATATTTAATACAAACCAATGGTTTCTGAATGAAATAATACATTATTGTAATTTAAACTTAACTTTTCACCAAAATGTACAGATTTTAATGAAAATTATTGTAAATACATAAAGAATTAGCGATTTTGATGATATCGTAAATTAAAAATGAGGACAAAAAATATTCATATACTGTAAAAGAATAATAACTTCTAATTTTATTTCAACGTAACATCATTTAATAATCTGTTTCCATCAGGAATTTCATGATTTACCCTCCGTAAAGGAAATATTTTTGAATTTCGAATAATTTGAATAATTAAAACTTCCTATAAATTTCCAATCCAGAGAGTAGGTAGCCTATTCACTAGCTATCGAAACCATTAATAAATAAAAATATTCATTCTTTAGACACGTTATAGATCAAAATGGAGCTAAAATAAAATGAAGTGGCGAAAGAAGTTAGAAAAATCTCATATGACTTTTATCTGCAGGATATTATAAATATTATCATATATTGATAATATTTTTCTTTCTTTAAACCAAAATTAGGTTGATGTTACAGAACCATAAAAATTTATAGTGCAATTGAAGTTCAACCGAGATAAATATCCATATCTTAATTCGATATTGACGTTATTTTGAAGTCATTCAATGAAAATCGAAAGGTAAAAATCGAAAATATTTCACAATAACTTCGAATCAGCCTAATTCACTAAATAATATTTTAAGCATTTAGAGTTTTAAAAATATGAACATTATCAAACGAATAGCTAATAAATTAAACTAAAATGTATGACGTTAAAGGGTATAAAATTTTATTCCTGATTTACTATATAATTCTCATTTAATTGGAAATGATATTAATATATTTGGATAAGTGTCCCTTAGCTTTACCATGTTATCAATGGTTATAAATAGACTTATAGGTTGTCTTTTAATCTATAAATTTTATAGTCATTACCATAATTCATACGAATATCAAAATGTAGAAAAGGGCCAATACTAAGGCAATGAAATGGGAAATATTACTTCAATTTGCTACTATTACTAAAGACGATAACGATATTCTCATTTTAGAAAATAAAATTTGCAGAAAGTAGAGGATATAATAGAAATAAAATAATGAATATGATTTATCTGAATCTCATCACAATGTTTAGACTGTTTGGATACGAATTTCAAATTCGTATTCGAATGCCTCAGTCCGGCTTCCAAGTTAATAGAATGTTCTTGATTGGTAGCAAAATATATGCCAGTTTTAACAGGAAAATAGAATAATAGAACTATAAGTTTGTTATCTGAACAAAATTTTTATGAATGATTTCTCTGTAAAAAAGCTAAGCAAAATACAATAAATAATGTCAAAATGATTTAGTGCAAAATACACTGAAATCAGTGCTAGGACTTTTCGTTACTAGGACTTCTCGTTACTAGGACTTTTTGTTACTAGGACTTTTCGTTACTAGGACTTCTCGTTACTAGGACTTTTTGTTACTAGGACTTTTCGTTACTAGGACTTTTTGTTACTATAGGACTTTTTGTTACTAGGACTTTTCGTTACTAGGACTTTTTGTTACTATAGGACTTTTTGTTACTAGGACTTTTCGTTACTAGGACTTTTTGTTACTAGGACTTTTGTTACTAGGACTTTTTGTCACTATATGACTTTTTGTTACCAGGACATTTTGTTACTAGGACTTTTTATTACTAGGACTTTTTATTACCAGGACTTTTCATTAACAGGACTTTTTATTACTAGGACTTTTTATTACTAGGACTATTTATTATTAGGACTTTTTATTACTAGGACTTTTCATTACCAGGACTTTTTGTTACTAGGACTTTTTATTACTAGGACTTTTCATTACCAGGACTTTTCATTAACAGGACTTTTTATTACTAGGACTTTTTATTACTAGGACTTTTCATTACTAGGACTTTTCATTACCTGACTTTTCGCTACTAGGACTTTTCATTACCAGGACTTTTTGTTACTGGGACTTTTTGTTACTATAGGACTTTTTGTTACTATTGGACTTTTTATTACTAGGACTTTTTGTTACAAGGACTTTTTATTTCTAGGACTTTTTATTACTAGGACTTTTTGTTACTAGGACATGTTTGTTACTAGGACTTTTTATTACTAGGACTTTTTGTTACTATACGACTTTTTATTACTAGGACTTTTTGTTACAAGGACATTTTGTTACTAGGACATTTTGTTACTAGGACTTTTTGTTACTAGGACTTTTCGTTACTAGGACTTTTTGTTACTAGTACTTTTTGATACTAGGACTTTTTGTTTCTAGGACTTTTTGTTACTAGGACTTTTTGTTACTAGGACTTTTTGTTACTATAGGACTTTTTGTTACTAGGACTTTTCGTTACTAGGACTTTTAATTACTAGGACTTTTTATTACTAGGACTTTTTATTACTAGGACTTTTTATTACCAGGGCTTTTCATTACCAGGACTTTTTATTACTAAGACTTTTTATTACTAGGACTTTTTATTACTAGGACTTTTTATTATAAGGACTTTTCATTACCAGGACTTTTCGTTACCAGGACTTTTTATTACTAGGACTTTTCATTACTAGGACTTTTTATTACTAGGACTTTTCATTACTAGGACTTTTCGTTACTAGGACTTTTTGTTACCAAAGGACTTTTTGTTACTATAGGACTTTTTATTACTAGGACATTTTGTTACTAGGACTTTTTGTTACTAGGACTTTTCATTACTAGGACTTTTTATTTCTAGGACTTTTTGTTACTAGGACATTTTGTAACTAGGACTTTTTGTTACTAGGACTTTTTATTACTAGGACAATTTATTACTAGGACTTTTTGTTGCTAGGACTATTTGTTACTAGGACTTTTCATTACTAGGACTTTTTATTACTAGGACTTTTGGTTACTAGGACTTTTTGTTACTATAGGACTTTTTATTACTAGGACTTTTTGTTACTAGGACTTTTTGTTACTATAGGACTTTTTATAACTAGGACTTTTTGTTACTAGGACTTTTTGTTACTAGGACTTTTTATAACTAGGACTTTTTTTTACTAGGACATTTTGTTACTAGGACTTTTTGTTACTAGGACTTTTTATTACTAGGTCTTTCTGTTACTAGGACTTTTTGTTACTAGGAATTTTTATTACTAGGACTTTTTATTACTAGGAATTTTTATTACTAGGACTTTTTATTACCAAGGCTTTTCATTACCAGGACTTTTTATTACTAAGACTTTTTATTACTAGGACTTTTTATTACTAGGACTTTTAATTACTAGGACTTTTTATTACTAGGACTTTTCATTACCAGGACTTTTCGTTGCCAGGACTTTTTATTACTAGGACTTTTTATTACTAGGACTTTTTATTACTATGACTTTTCATTACTATGACTTTTCATTACTAGGACTTTTCATTACTAGGACTTTTTATTACTAGGACTTTTTGTTACTAGGACTTATTGTTACTATAGGACTTTTTATTACTAAGACTTTTTGTTACTAGGACTTTTTGTTTCTAGGACTTTTTATTACTGGGACATTTTATTACTAGGAATTTTTGTTGCTAGGACTTTTTGTTACTAGGACTTTTTATTACTAGGACATTTTATTACTAGGACTTTTTGTTGCTAGGACTTTTTGTTACTAGGACTTTTCATTACTAGGACTTTTTATTACTAGGACTTTTTATTACTAGGACTTTTCATTACCTGACTTTTCGCTACTAGGACTTTTCATTACCAGGACTTTTTGTTACTGGAACTTTTTGTTACTATAGGACTTTTTGTTACTATTTGACTTTTTATTACTAGGACTTTTTGTTACAAGGACTTTTTATTTCTAGGACTTTTTATTACTAGGACTTTTTGTTACTAGGACATGTTTGTTACTAGGAATTTTTATTACAAGGACTTTTTGTTACTATACGACTTTTTATTACTAGGACTTTTTGTTACAAGGACATTTTGTTACTAGGACATTTTGTTACTAGGACTTTTTGTTACTAGGACTTTTCGTTACTAGGACTTTTTGTTACTAGTACTTTTTGATACTAGGACTTTTTGTTTCTAGGACTTTTTGTTACTAGGACTTTTTGTTACTAGGACTTTTTGTTACTATAGGACTTTTTGTTACTAGGACTTTTCGTTACTAGGACTTTTTGTTACTAGGACTTTTTGTTACTAGGACTTTTCGTTACTAGGACTTTTTGTCACTATATGACTTTTTGTTACAAGGACTTTTTATTACTAAGACTTTTAATTACTAGGACTTTTTATTACTAGGACTATATATTACCAGGGCTTTTCATTACCAGGACTTTTTTTTACTAAGAATTTTTATTACTAGGACTTTTTATTACTAGGACTTTTCATTACCAGGACTTTTCGTTACCAGGACTTTTTATTACTAGGACTTTTCATTAGTAGGACTTTTTATTACTAGGACTTTTCATTACTAGGACTTTTCGTTACTAGGACTTTTTGTTAATAAAGGACTTTTTGTTACTATAGGACTTTTTATTACTAGGACATTTTGTTACTAGGACTTTTTGTTACTAGAACTTTTCATTACTAGGACTTTTTATTTCTAGGACTTTTTGTTACTAGGACATTTTGTAACTAGGACTTTTTGTTACTAGGACTTTTTATTACTAGGACATTTTATTACTAGGACTTTTTGTTGCTAGGACTTTTTGTTACTAGGACTTTTTGTTACTAGGACTTTTTATTACTAGGACTTTTGGTTACTAGGACTTTTTGTTACTATAGGACTTTTTATTACTAGGACTTTTTGTTACTAGGACTTTTTGTTACTATAGGACTTTTTATTACTAGGACTTTTTGTTACTAGGACTTTTTGTTACTAGGACTTTTTATACTAGGACTTTTTGTTACTAGGACATTTTGTTACTAGGACTTTTTGTTACTAGGACTTTTTATTACTAGGTCTTTCTGTTACTAGGACTTTTTGTTACTAGGAATTTTTATTACTAGGACTTTTTATTACTAGGAATTTTTATTACTAGGACTTTTTATTACCAAGGCTTTTCATTACCAGGACTTTTTATTACTAAGACTTTTTATTACTAGGAATTTTTATTACTAGGACTTTTAATTACTAGGACTTTTTATTACTAGGACTTTTCATTACCAGGACTTTTCGTTACCAGGACTTTTTATTACTAGGACTTTTTATTACTAGGACTTTTCATTACTATGACTTTTTATTACTAGGACTTTTCATTACTAGGACTTTTCATTACTAGGACTTTTTATTACTAGGACTTTTTGTTACTAGGACTTTTTATTACTAGAACTTTTTGTTACTAGGACTTTTTGTTACTAGGACTTTTTTTACTATAGGACTATTTGTTACTAGGACTTTTTGTTACTATAAGACTTTTTGTTACTAGGACTTTTTATTACTTGGACTTTTTGTAACTAGGACTTTTTGTTACTATAGGACTTTTTATTACTAGGACTTTTTGTTACTATAAGACTTTTTGTTACTAGGACTTTTTATTACTTTGACTTTTTATTATTAGGACTTTTTGTTACTAGGAATTTTTGTTACTAGGACTTTTTATTACTAGGACTTTTAGTTACTAGGACTTTTTGTTACTAGGAATTTTTGTTACTAGGACTTTTTATTACTAGGACTTTTAGTTACTAGGACTTTTTGTTACTATAGGACTATTTGTTACTAGGACTTTTTGTTACTATAGGACTTTTTGTTACTAGGAATTTTTATTACTATAGGACTTTTTGTTACTAGGACTTTTTGTTACTAGGACTTTTTGTTACTAGGACTTTTTGTTACTAGGACTTTTTATTACTAGGACTTTTTATTACCAAGTCTTTTTATTACCAGGACTTTTTATTACTAGGACTTTTTATTACTTGGACTTTTTGTTATTATTGGACTTTTTGTTACTAGGACTTTTTATTACTAGGACTTTTTATTACTAGGATATTTTGTTACTAGGACTTTTTGTTACTATAGGACTTTTTGTAAGTGGGACTTTTTATTACTAGGACTTTTTATTACTAGGACTTTTTGTTACTATAGGACTTTTTGTTACTATAGGACTTTTTGTTACTAGGACTTTTTGTTACTAGGACTTTTTATTACTTTGACTTTTTATTACTAGGACTTTTTGTTACTAGGACTTTTTGTTACTAGGACTTTTTATTACTAGGACTTTTTGTTACTAGGACTTTTCATTGCCAGGACTTTTTGTTACTAGGACTTTTTATTACTAGAACTTTTTGTTACTAGGACTTTTTTTTACTATAGGACTTTTTTTACTATAGGACTTTTTGTTACTAGGACTTTTTGTTACTATAGGACTATTTGTTACTAGGACTTTTTGTTACTATAGGACTTTTTGTTACTAGGACTTTTTATTACTATAGGACTTTTTGTTACTAGGACTTTTTGTTACTAGGACTTTTTATTACTTGGACTTTTTGTAACTAGGACTTTTTGTTACTATAGAACTTTTTGTTACTAGGACTTTTTGTTACTATAAGACTTTTTGTTACTAGGACTTTTTATTACTTTGACTTTTTATTACTAGGACTTTTTGTTACTAGGACTTTTTGTTACTAGGACTTTTTATTACTAGGACTTTTAGTTACTAGGACTTTTTGTTACTATAGGACTATTTGTTACTAGGACTTTTTGTTACTATAGGACTTTTTGTTACTAGGACTTTTTATTACTATAGGACTTTTTGTTACTAGGACTTTTTGTTACTAGGACTTTTTGTTACTAGGACTTTTTAGTACTAGGACTTTTTATTACCAGGAGTTTTTATTACCAGGACTTTTTATTACTAGGACTTTTTATTACTTGGACTCTTTGTTATTATTGGACTTTTTGTTACTAGGACTTTTTATTACTAGGACTTTTTATTACTAGGATATTTTGTTACTAGGACTTTTTGTTACTATAGGACTTTTTGTTACTAGAACTTTTTGTTACTATAGGACTTTCTGTTACTAGGACTTTTTATTACTATAGGACTTTTTGTTACTAGGACTTTTTGTTACCAGGACTTTTTGTTACTAGTACTTTTTGTTACTAGGACTTTTTATTACTAGGACTTTTCATTACTATAGGACTTTTTGTTAATAGGACTTTTTGTTACTAGGACTTTTTGTTACTAGTACTTTTTGTTACTAGGACTTTTTATTACTAGGACTTTTTATTACCAGGACTTTTCATTACAAGGACTTTTTATTACTAGGACTTTTTATTACTAGGACTTTTTGTTACTAAAGGACTTTTTGTTAGTGGGACTTTTTATTACTAGGACTTTTTATTACTAGGACTTTTTGTTACTATAGGACTTTTTGTTACTATAGGACTTTTTGTTACTAGGACTTTTTGTTACTATAGGACTTTTTGTTAGTAAGACTTTTTGTTATTGTAGGACTTTTCATTACTAGGACTTTTCGTTACTAAGACTTTTTGTCACTATATGACTTTTTGTTACCAGGACTTTTTGTTACTAGGACTTTTTATTACTAGGACATTTTATTACTAGGACTTTTTGTTGCTAGGACTTTTTGTTACTAGGACTTTTCATTACTAGGACTTTTTATTACTAGGACTTTTGGTTACTAGGACTTTTTGTTACTATAGGTCTTTTTATTACTAGGACATTTTGTTACTAGGACTTTTTGTTACTATAAGACTTTTTATTACTAGGACTTTTTATTATGAGGACTTTTTGTTACTAGGACTTTTTGTTACTAGGACTTTTTATTACTAGGACTTTTTGTTACTAGGACATTTTGTTACTAGGACTTTTTGTTACTAGGACTTTTTATTACTAGGTCTTTCTGTTACTAGGACTTTTTGTTACTAGGAATTTTTATTACTAGGACTTTTTATTACTAGGAATTTTTATTACTAGGACTTTTTATTAACAAGGCTTTTCATTACCAGGACTTTTTATTACTAAGACTTTTTATTACTAGGACTTTTCATTACCAGGACTTTTCGTTACCAGGACTTTTTATTATTAGGACTTTTTATTACTAGGACTTTTTATTACTATGACTTTTCATTACTATGACTTTTCATTACTAGGACTTTTCATTACTAGGACTTTTTATTACTAGGACTTTTTGTTACTAGGACTTATTGTTACTATAGGACTTTTTATTACTAAGACTTTTTGTTACTAGGACTTTTTGTTACTAGGACTTTTTATTACTGGGACATTTTATTACTAGGACTTTTTGTTGCTAGGACTTTTTGTTACTAGGACTTTTTATTACTAGGACATTTTATTACTAGGACTTTTTGTTGCTAGAACTTTTTGTTACTAGGACTTTTCTTTACTAGGACTTTTTATTACTAGGACTTTTGGTTACTAGGACTTTTTGTTACTATAGGACTTTTTATTACTAGGACTTTTTGTTACTAAGGCTTTTTGTTACTATAGGACTTTTTATTACTAGGACTTTTTGTTACTAGGACTTTTTGTTACAAGGACTTTTTATTACTAGGACTTTTTGTTACTAGGACATTTTGTAACTAGGACTTTTTGTTACTAGGACTTTTTATTACTAGGACAATTTATTACTAGGACTTTTTGTTGCTAGGACTATTTGTTACTAGGACTTTTCATTACTAGGACTTTTTATTACTAGGACTTTTGGTTACTAGGACTTTTTGTTACTATAGGACTTTTTATTACTAGGACTTTTTGTTACTAGGACTTTTTGTTACTATAGGACTTTTTATAACTAGGACTTTTTGTTACTAGGACTTTTTGTTACTAGGACTTTTTATAACTAGGACTTTTTTTTACTAGGACATTTTGTTACTAGGACTTTTTGTTACTAGGACTTTTTATTACTAGGTCTTTCTGTTACTAGGACTTTTTGTTACTAGGAATTTTTATTACTAGGACTTTTTATTACTAGGAATTTTTATTACTAGGACTTTTTATTACCAAGGCTTTTCATTACCAGGACTTTTTATTACTAAGACTTTTTATTACTAGGACTTTTTATTACTAGGACTTTTAATTACTAGGACTTTTTATTACTAGGACTTTTCATTACCAGGACTTTTCGTTGCCAGGACTTTTTATTACTAGGACTTTTTATTACTAGGACTTTTTATTACTATGACTTTTCATTACTATGACTTTTCATTACTAGGACTTTTCATTACTAGAACTTTTTATTACTAGGACTTTTTGTTACTAGGACTTATTGTTACTATAGGACTTTTTATTACTAAGACTTTTTGTTACTAGGACTTTTTGTTTCTAGGACTTTTTATTACTGGGACATTTTATTACTAGGAATTTTTGTTGCTAGGACTTTTTGTTACTAGGACTTTTTATTACTAGGACATTTTATTACTAGGACTTTTTGTTGCTAGGACTTTTTGTTACTAGGACTTTTCATTACTAGGACTTTTTATTACTAGGACTTTTTATTACTAGGACTTTTCATTACCTGACTTTTCGCTACTAGGACTTTTCATTACCAGGACTTTTTGTTACTGGAACTTTTTGTTACTATAGGACTTTTTGTTACTATTTGACTTTTTATTACTAGGACTTTTTGTTACAAGGACTTTTTATTTCTAGGACTTTTTATTACTAGGACTTTTTGTTACTAGGACATGTTTGTTACTAGGAATTTTTATTACAAGGACTTTTTGTTACTATACGACTTTTTATTACTAGGACTTTTTGTTACAAGGACATTTTGTTACTAGGACATTTTGTTACTAGGACTTTTTGTTACTAGGACTTTTCGTTACTAGGACTTTTTGTTACTAGTACTTTTTGATACTAGGACTTTTTGTTTCTAGGACTTTTTGTTACTAGGACTTTTTGTTACTAGGACTTTTTGTTACTATAGGACTTTTTGTTACTAGGACTTTTCGTTACTAGGACTTTTTGTTACTAGGACTTTTTGTTACTAGGACTTTTCGTTACTAGGACTTTTTGTCACTATATGACTTTTTGTTACAAGGACTTTTTATTACTAAGACTTTTAATTACTAGGACTTTTTATTACTAGGACTATATATTACCAGGGCTTTTCATTACCAGGACTTTTTTTTACTAAGAATTTTTATTACTAGGACTTTTTATTACTAGGACTTTTCATTACCAGGACTTTTCGTTACCAGGACTTTTTATTACTAGGACTTTTCATTAGTAGGACTTTTTATTACTAGGACTTTTCATTACTAGGACTTTTCGTTACTAGGACTTTTTGTTAATAAAGGACTTTTTGTTACTATAGGACTTTTTATTACTAGGACATTTTGTTACTAGGACTTTTTGTTACTAGAACTTTTCATTACTAGGACTTTTTATTTCTAGGACTTTTTGTTACTAGGACATTTTGTAACTAGGACTTTTTGTTACTAGGACTTTTTATTACTAGGACATTTTATTACTAGGACTTTTTGTTGCTAGGACTTTTTGTTACTAGGACTTTTTGTTACTAGGACTTTTTATTACTAGGACTTTTGGTTACTAGGACTTTTTGTTACTATAGGACTTTTTATTACTAGGACTTTTTGTTACTAGGACTTTTTGTTACTATAGGACTTTTTATTACTAGGACTTTTTGTTACTAGGACTTTTTGTTACTAGGACTTTTTATACTAGGACTTTTTGTTACTAGGACATTTTGTTACTAGGACTTTTTGTTACTAGGACTTTTTATTACTAGGTCTTTCTGTTACTAGGACTTTTTGTTACTAGGAATTTTTATTACTAGGACTTTTTATTACTAGGAATTTTTATTACTAGGACTTTTTATTACCAAGGCTTTTCATTACCAGGACTTTTTATTACTAAGACTTTTTATTACTAGGACTTTTTATTACTAGGACTTTTAATTACTAGGACTTTTTATTACTAGGACTTTTCATTACCAGGACTTTTCGTTACCAGGACTTTTTATTACTAGGACTTTTTATTACTAGGACTTTTCATTACTATGACTTTTTATTACTAGGACTTTTCATTACTAGGACTTTTCATTACTAGGACTTTTTATTACTAGGACTTTTTGTTACTAGGACTTTTTATTACTAGAACTTTTTGTTACTAGGACTTTTTGTTACTAGGACTTTTTTTACTATAGGACTTTTTGTTACTAGGACTTTTTGTTACTATAGGACTATTTGTTACTAGGACTTTTTGTTACTATAAGACTTTTTGTTACTAGGACTTTTTATTACTTGGACTTTTTGTAACTAGGACTTTTTGTTACTATAGGACTTTTTATTACTAGGACTTTTTGTTACTATAAGACTTTTTGTTACTAGGACTTTTTATTACTTTGACTTTTTATTATTAGGACTTTTTGTTACTAGGAATTTTTGTTACTAGGACTTTTTATTACTAGGACTTTTAGTTACTAGGACTTTTTGTTACTAGGAATTTTTGTTACTAGGACTTTTTATTACTAGGACTTTTAGTTACTAGGACTTTTTGTTACTATAGGACTATTTGTTACTAGGACTTTTTGTTACTATAGGACTTTTTGTTACTAGGAATTTTTATTACTATAGGACTTTTTGTTACTAGGACTTTTTGTTACTAGGACTTTTTGTTACTAGGACTTTTTGTTACTAGGACTTTTTATTACTAGGACTTTTTATTACCAAGTCTTTTTATTACCAGGACTTTTTATTACTAGGACTTTTTATTACTTGGACTTTTTGTTATTATTGGACTTTTTGTTACTAGGACTTTTTATTACTAGGACTTTTTATTACTAGGATATTTTGTTACTAGGACTTTTTGTTACTATAGGACTTTTTGTAAGTGGGACTTTTTATTACTAGGACTTTTTATTACTAGGACTTTTTGTTACTATAGGACTTTTTGTTACTATAGGACTTTTTGTTACTAGGACTTTTTGTTACTAGGACTTTTTATTACTTTGACTTTTTATTACTAGGACTTTTTGTTACTAGGACTTTTTGTTACTAGGACTTTTTATTACTAGGACTTTTTGTTACTAGGACTTTTCATTGCCAGGACTTTTTGTTACTAGGACTTTTTATTACTAGAACTTTTTGTTACTAGGACTTTTTTTTACTATAGGACTTTTTTTACTATAGGACTTTTTGTTACTAGGACTTTTTGTTACTATAGGACTATTTGTTACTAGGACTTTTTGTTACTATAGGACTTTTTGTTACTAGGACTTTTTATTACTATAGGACTTTTTGTTACTAGGACTTTTTGTTACTAGGACTTTTTATTACTTGGACTTTTTGTAACTAGGACTTTTTGTTACTATAGAACTTTTTGTTACTAGGACTTTTTGTTACTATAAGACTTTTTGTTACTAGGACTTTTTATTACTTTGACTTTTTATTACTAGGACTTTTTGTTACTAGGACTTTTTGTTACTAGGACTTTTTATTACTAGGACTTTTAGTTACTAGGACTTTTTGTTACTATAGGACTATTTGTTACTAGGACTTTTTGTTACTATAGGACTTTTTGTTACTAGGACTTTTTATTACTATAGGACTTTTTGTTACTAGGACTTTTTGTTACTAGGACTTTTTGTTACTAGGACTTTTTGTTACTAGGACTTTTTAGTACTAGGACTTTTTATTACCAGGAGTTTTTATTACCAGGACTTTTTATTACTAGGACTTTTTATTACTTGGACTCTTTGTTATTATTGGACTTTTTGTTACTAGGACTTTTTATTACTAGGACTTTTTATTACTAGGATATTTTGTTACTAGGACTTTTTGTTACTATAGGACTTTTTGTTACTAGAACTTTTTGTTACTATAGGACTTTCTGTTACTAGGACTTTTTATTACTATAGGACTTTTTGTTACTAGGACTTTTTGTTACTAGGACTTTTTGTTACTAGTACTTTTTGTTACTAGGACTTTTTATTACTAGGACTTTTTATTACTATAGGACTTTTTGTTAATAGGACTTTTTGTTACTAGGACTTTTTGTTACTAGTACTTTTTGTTACTAGGACTTTTTATTACTAGGACTTTTTATTACCAGGACTTTTCATTACAAGGACTTTTTATTACTAGGACTTTTTATTACTAGGACTTTTTGTTACTAAAGGACTTTTTGTTAGTGGGACTTTTTATTACTAGGACTTTTTATTACTAGGACTTTTTGTTACTATAGGACTTTTTGTTACTATAGGACTTTTTGTTACTAGGACTTTTTGTTACTATAGGACTTTTTGTTAGTAAGACTTTTTGTTATTGTAGGACTTTTCATTACTAGGACTTTTCGTTACTAAGACTTTTTGTCACTATATGACTTTTTGTTACCAGGACTTTTTGTTACTAGGACTTTTTATTACTAGGACATTTTATTACTAGGACTTTTTGTTGCTAGGACTTTTTGTTACTAGGACTTTTCATTACTAGGACTTTTTATTACTAGGACTTTTGGTTACTAGGACTTTTTGTTACTATAGGTCTTTTTATTACTAGGACATTTTGTTACTAGGACTTTTTGTTACTATAAGACTTTTTATTACTAGGACTTTTTATTATGAGGACTTTTTGTTACTAGGACTTTTTGTTACTAGGACTTTTTATTACTAGGACTTTTTGTTACTAGGACATTTTGTTACTAGGACTTTTTGTTACTAGGACTTTTTATTACTAGGTCTTTCTGTTACTAGGACTTTTTGTTACTAGGAATTTTTATTACTAGGACTTTTTATTACTAGGAATTTTTATTACTAGGACTTTTTATTAACAAGGCTTTTCATTACCAGGACTTTTTATTACTAAGACTTTTTATTACTAGGACTTTTCATTACCAGGACTTTTCGTTACCAGGACTTTTTATTATTAGGACTTTTTATTACTAGGACTTTTTATTACTATGACTTTTCATTACTATGACTTTTCATTACTAGGACTTTTCATTACTAGGACTTTTTATTACTAGGACTTTTTGTTACTAGGACTTATTGTTACTATAGGACTTTTTATTACTAAGACTTTTTGTTACTAGGACTTTTTGTTACTAGGACTTTTTATTACTGGGACATTTTATTACTAGGACTTTTTGTTGCTAGGACTTTTTGTTACTAGGACTTTTTATTACTAGGACATTTTATTACTAGGACTTTTTGTTGCTAGAACTTTTTGTTACTAGGACTTTTCTTTACTAGGACTTTTTATTACTAGGACTTTTGGTTACTAGGACTTTTTGTTACTATAGGACTTTTTATTACTAGGACTTTTTGTTACTAAGGCTTTTTGTTACTATAGGACTTTTTATTACTAGGACTTTTTGTTACTAGGACTTTTTGTTACAAGGACTTTTTATTACTAGGACTTTTTGTTACTAGGACATTTTGTTATTAGGACTTTTTGTTACTAGGACTTTTGTTACTAGGACTTTTTGTTACAAGGGCTTTTTGTTACTAGGACTTTTTATTACTAGGTCTTTCTGTTACTAGGACTTTTTGTTACTAGGACTTTTTGTTACTAGGACTTTTTGTTACTAGGACTTTTCATTACTAGGACTTTTTATTACTAGGACTTTTTATTACTAGGACTTTTTGTTATTATAGGACTTCTTGTTACTGGGACTTTTTATTACTAGGACTTTTTATTACTTGTACTTTTTGTAACTAGGACTTTTTGTTACTATAGAACTTTTTGTTACTAGGACTTTTTGTTACTATAAGACTTTTTGTTACTAGGACTTTTTATTACTTTGACTTTTTATTACTAGGACTTTTTGTTACTAGGACTTTTTGTTACTAGGACTTTTTATTACTAGGACTTTTTGTTACTAGGACTTTTCATTACCAGGACTTTTTGTTACTATGACTTTTTATTACTAGAACTTTTTGTTACTAGGACTTTTTGTTACTAGAACTTTTTTTACTATAGGACTTTTTGTTACTAGGACTTTTTGTTACTATAGGACTATTTGTTACTAGGACTTTTTGTTACTATAGGACTTTTTGTTACTAGGACTTTTTATTACTATAGGACTTTTTGTTACTAGGACTTTTTGTTACTAGGACTTTTTATTACTTGGACTTTTTGTAACTAGGACTTTTTGTTACTATAGAACTTTTTGTTACTAGGACTTTTTGTTACTAGGACTTTTTATTACTTTGAATTTTTATTACTAGGACTTTTTGTTACTAGGACTTTTTGTTACTAGGACTTTTTATTACTAGGACTTTTAGTTACTAGGACTTTTTGCTACTATAGGACTATTTGTTACTAGGACTTTTTGTTACTATAGGACTTTTTGTTACAAGGACTTTTTATTACTATAGGACTTTTTGTTACTAGGACTTTTTGTTACCAGGACTTTTCATTACAAGGACTTTTTATTACTAGGACTTTTTATTACTAGGACTTTTTGTTACTAAAGGACTTTTTGTTACTAGGACTTTTTGTTACTATAGGACTTTTTGTTAGTAAGACTTTTTGTTATTGTAGGACTTTTCATTACTAGGACTTTTCGTTACTAAGACTTTTTGTCACTATATGACTTTTTGTTACCAGGACTTTTTGTTACTAGGACTTTTTATTACTAGGACATTTTATTACTAGGACTTTTTGTTGCTAGGACTTTTTGTTACTAGGACTTTTCATTACTAGGACTTTTTATTACTAGGACTTTTGGTTACTAGGACTTTTTGTTACTATAGGTCTTTTTATTACTAGGACATTTTGTTACTAGGACTTTTTGTTACTATAAGACTTTTTATTACTAGGACTTTTTATTATGAGGACTTTTTGTTACTAGGACTTTTTGTTACTAGGACTTTTTATTACTAGGACTTTTTGTTACTAGGACATTTTGTTACTAGGACTTTTTGTTACTAGGACTTTTTATTACTAGGTCTTTCTGTTACTAGGACTTTTTGTTACTAGGAATTTTTATTACTAGGACTTTTTATTACTAGGAATTTTTATTACTAGGACTTTTTATTAACAAGGCTTTTCATTACCAGGACTTTTTATTACTAAGACTTTTTATTACTAGGACTTTTCATTACCAGGACTTTTCGTTACCAGGACTTTTTATTATTAGGACTTTTTATTACTAGGACTTTTTATTACTATGACTTTTCATTACTATGACTTTTCATTACTAGGACTTTTCATTACTAGGACTTTTTATTACTAGGACTTTTTGTTACTAGGACTTATTGTTACTATAGGACTTTTTATTACTAAGACTTTTTGTTACTAGGACTTTTTGTTACTAGGACTTTTTATTACTGGGACATTTTATTACTAGGACTTTTTGTTGCTAGGACTTTTTGTTACTAGGACTTTTTATTACTAGGACATTTTATTACTAGGACTTTTTGTTGCTAGAACTTTTTGTTACTAGGACTTTTCTTTACTAGGACTTTTTATTACTAGGACTTTTGGTTACTAGGACTTTTTGTTACTATAGGACTTTTTATTACTAGGACTTTTTGTTACTAAGGCTTTTTGTTACTATAGGACTTTTTATTACTAGGACTTTTTGTTACTAGGACTTTTTGTTACAAGGACTTTTTATTACTAGGACTTTTTGTTACTAGGACATTTTGTTATTAGGACTTTTTGTTACTAGGACTTTTGTTACTAGGACTTTTTGTTACAAGGGCTTTTTGTTACTAGGACTTTTTATTACTAGGTCTTTCTGTTACTAGGACTTTTTGTTACTAGGACTTTTTGTTACTAGGACTTTTTGTTACTAGGACTTTTCATTACTAGGACTTTTTATTACTAGGACTTTTTATTACTAGGACTTTTTGTTATTATAGGACTTCTTGTTACTGGGACTTTTTATTACTAGGACTTTTTATTACTTGTACTTTTTGTAACTAGGACTTTTTGTTACTATAGAACTTTTTGTTACTAGGACTTTTTGTTACTATAAGACTTTTTGTTACTAGGACTTTTTATTACTTTGACTTTTTATTACTAGGACTTTTTGTTACTAGGACTTTTTGTTACTAGGACTTTTTATTACTAGGACTTTTTGTTACTAGGACTTTTCATTACCAGGACTTTTTGTTACTATGACTTTTTATTACTAGAACTTTTTGTTACTAGGACTTTTTGTTACTAGAACTTTTTTTACTATAGGACTTTTTGTTACTAGGACTTTTTGTTACTATAGGACTATTTGTTACTAGGACTTTTTGTTACTATAGGACTTTTTGTTACTAGGACTTTTTATTACTATAGGACTTTTTGTTACTAGGACTTTTTGTTACTAGGACTTTTTATTACTTGGACTTTTTGTAACTAGGACTTTTTGTTACTATAGAACTTTTTGTTACTAGGACTTTTTGTTACTAGGACTTTTTATTACTTTGAATTTTTATTACTAGGACTTTTTGTTACTAGGACTTTTTGTTACTAGGACTTTTTATTACTAGGACTTTTAGTTACTAGGACTTTTTGCTACTATAGGACTATTTGTTACTAGGACTTTTTGTTACTATAGGACTTTTTGTTACAAGGACTTTTTATTACTATAGGACTTTTTGTTACTAGGACTTTTTGTTACTAGGACTTTTTGTTACTAGGACTTTTTGTAACTAGGACTTTTTATTACAAGGACTTTATATTACCAGGACTTTTTATTACCAGGACTTTTTATTACTAGGACTTTTTATTACTTGGACTTTTTGTTATTATTGGACTTTTTGTTACTAGGACTTTTTATTACTAGGACTTTTTATTACTAGGATATTTTGTTACTAGGACTTTTTGTTACTATAGGACTTTTTGTTACTAGAACTTTTTGTTACTATAGGACTTTTTGTTACTAGGACTTTTTATTACTATAGGACTTTTTGTTACTAGGACTTTTTGTTACTAGGACTTTTTGTTACTAGGACTTTTTGTTACTAGTACTTTTTGTTACTAGGACTTTTTATTACTAGGACTTTTTATTACTATAGGACTTTTTGTTAATAGGACTTTTTGTTACTAGGACTTTTTGTTACTAGTACTTTTTGTTACTAGGACTTTTTATTACTAGGACTTTTTATTACCAGGACTTTTCATTACAAGGACTTTTTATTACTAGGACTTTTTATTACTAGGACTTTTTGTTACTATAGGACTTTTTGTTACTAGGACTTTTTGTTACTATAGGACTATTTGTTACTAGGACTTTTTGTTACTATAAGACTTTTTGTTACTAGGACTTTTTATTACTATAGGACTTTTTGTTACTAGGACTTTTTGTTACTAGGACTTTTTATTACTTGGACTTTTTGTAACTAGGACTTTTTGTTACTATAGGACTTTTTATTACTAGGACTTTTTGTTACTATAAGACTTTTTGTTACTAGGACTTTTTATTACTTTGACTTTTTATTATTAGGACTTTTTGTTACTAGGAATTTTTGTTACTAGGACTTTTTATTACTAGGACTTTTAGTTACTAGGACTTTTTGTTACTAGGAATTTTTGTTACTAGGACTTTTTATTACTAGGACTTTTAGTTACTAGGACTTTTTGTTACTATAGGACTATTTGTTACTAGGACTTTTTGTTACTATAGGACTTTTTGTTACTAGGAATTTTTATTACTATAGGACTTTTTGTTACTAGGACTTTTTGTTACTAGGACTTTTTGTTACTAGGACTTTTTGTTACTAGGACTTTTTATTACTAGGACTTTTTATTACCAGGACTTTTTATTACCAGGACATTTTATTACTAGGACTTTTTATTACTTGGACTTTTTGTTATTATTGGACTTTTTGTTACTAGGACTTTTTATTACTAGGACTTTTTATTACTAGGATATTTTGTTACTAGGACTTTTTGTTACTATAGGACTTTTTGTTAGTGGGACTTTTTATTACTAGGACTTTTTATTACTAGGACTTTTTGTTACTATAGGACTTTTTGTTACTATAGGACTTTTTGTTACTAGGACTTTTTGTTACTAGGACTTTTTATTACTTTGACTTTTTATTACTAGGACTTTTTGTTACTAGGACTTTTTGTTACTAGGACTTTTTATTACTAGGACTTTTTGTTACTAGGACTTTTCATTGCCAGGACTTTTTGTTACTATGACTTTTTATTACTAGAACTTTTTGTTACTAGGACTTTTTTTTACTATAGGACTTTTTTTACTATAGGACTTTTAGTTACTAGGACTTTTTGTTACTATAGGACTATTTGTTACTAGGACTTTTTGTTACTATAGGACTTTTTGTTACTAGGACTTTTTATTACTATAGGACTTTTTGTTACTAGGACTTTTTGTTACTAGGACTTTTTATTACTTGGACCTTTTGTAACTAGGACTTTTTGTTACTATAGAACTTTTTGTTACTAGGACTTTTTGTTACTATAAGACTTTTTGTTACTAGGACTTTTTATTACTTTGACTTTTTATTACTAGGACTTTTTGTTACTAGGACTTTTTGTTACTAGGACTTTTTATTACTAGGACTTTTAGTTACTAGGACTTTTTGTTACTATAGGACTATTTGTTACTAGGACTTTTTGTTACTATAGGACTTTTTGTTACTATGACTTTTTATTACTAGAACTTTTTGTTACTAGGACTTTTTTTTACTATAGGACTTTTTTTACTATAGGACTTTTTGTTACTAGGACTTTTTGTTACTATAGGACTATTTGTTACTAGGACTTTTTGTTACTATAGGACTTTTTGTTACTAGGACTTTTTATTACTATAGGACTTTTTGTTACTAGGACTTTTTGTTACTAGGACTTTTTATTACTTGGACCTTTTGTAACTAGGACTTTTTGTTACTATAGAACTTTTTGTTACTAGGACTTTTTGTTACTATAAGACTTTTTGTTACTAGGACTTTTTATTACTTTGACTTTTTATTACTAGGACTTTTTGTTACTAGGACTTTTTGTTACTAGGACTTTTTATTACTAGGACTTTTAGTTACTAGGACTTTTTGTTACTATAGGACTATTTGTTACTAGGACTTTTTGTTACTATAGGACTTTTTGTTACTAGGTCTTTTTATTACTATAGGACTTTTTGTTACTAGGACTTTTTGTTACTAGGACTTTTTGTTACTAGGACTTTTTGTTACTAGGACTTTTTAGTACTAGGACTTTTTATTACCAGGACTTTTTATTACCAGGACTTTTTATTACTAGGACTTTTTATTACTTGGACTCTTTGTTATTTTTGGACTTTTTGTTACTAGGACTTTTTATTACTAGGACTTTTTATTACTAGGATATTTTGTTACTAGGACTTTTTGTTACTATAGGACTTTTTGTTACTAGAACTTTTTATTATTAGGACTTTTTATTACTAGGACTTTTTATTACTATGACTTTTCATTACTATGACTTTTCATTACTAGGACTTTTCATTACTAGGACTTTTTATTACTAGGACTTTTTGTTACTAGGACTTATTGTTACTATAGGACTTTTTATTACTAAGACTTTTTGTTACTAGGACTTTTTGTTACTAGGACTTTTTATTACTGGGACATTTTATTACTAGGACTTTTTGTTGCTAGGACTTTTTGTTACTAGGACTTTTTATTACTAGGACATTTTATTACTAGGACTTTTTGTTGCTAGAACTTTTTGTTACTAGGACTTTTCTTTACTAGGACTTTTTATTACTAGGACTTTTGGTTACTAGGACTTTTTGTTACTATAGGACTTTTTATTACTAGGACTTTTTGTTACTAAGGCTTTTTGTTACTATAGGACTTTTTATTACTAGGACTTTTTGTTACTAGGACTTTTTGTTACAAGGACTTTTTATTACTAGGACTTTTTGTTACTAGGACATTTTGTTATTAGGACTTTTTGTTACTAGGACTTTTGTTACTAGGACTTTTTGTTACAAGGGCTTTTTGTTACTAGGACTTTTTATTACTAGGTCTTTCTGTTACTAGGACTTTTTGTTACTAGGACTTTTTGTTACTAGGACTTTTTGTTACTAGGACTTTTCATTACTAGGACTTTTTATTACTAGGACTTTTTATTACTAGGACTTTTTGTTATTATAGGACTTCTTGTTACTGGGACTTTTTATTACTAGGACTTTTTATTACTTGGACTTTTTGTAACTAGGACTTTTTGTTACTATAGAACTTTTTGTTACTAGGACTTTTTGTTACTATAAGACTTTTTGTTACTAGGACTTTTTATTACTTTGACTTTTTATTACTAGGACTTTTTGTTACTAGGACTTTTTGTTACTAGGACTTTTTATTACTAGGACTTTTTGTTACTAGGACTTTTCATTACCAGGACTTTTTGTTACTATGACTTTTTATTACTAGAACTTTTTGTTACTAGGACTTTTTGTTACTAGAACTTTTTTTACTATAGGACTTTTTGTTACTAGGACTTTTTGTTACTATAGGACTATTTGTTACTAGGACTTTTTGTTACTATAGGACTTTTTGTTACTAGGACTTTTTATTACTATAGGACTTTTTGTTACTAGGACTTTTTGTTACTAGGACTTTTTATTACTTGGACTTTTTGTAACTAGGACTTTTTGTTACTATAGAACTTTTTGTTACTAGGACTTTTTGTTACTAGGACTTTTTATTACTTTGAATTTTTATTACTAGGACTTTTTGTTACTAGGACTTTTTGTTACTAGGACTTTTTATTACTAGGACTTTTAGTTACTAGGACTTTTTGCTACTATAGGACTATTTGTTACTAGGACTTTTTGTTACTATAGGACTTTTTGTTACAAGGACTTTTTATTACTATAGGACTTTTTGTTACTAGGACTTTTTGTTACTAGGACTTTTTGTTACTAGGACTTTTTGTAACTAGGACTTTTTATTACAAGGACTTTATATTACCAGGACTTTTTATTACCAGGACTTTTTATTACTAGGACTTTTTATTACTTGGACTTTTTGTTATTATTGGACTTTTTGTTACTAGGACTTTTTATTACTAGGACTTTTTATTACTAGGATATTTTGTTACTAGGACTTTTTGTTACTATAGGACTTTTTGTTACTAGAACTTTTTGTTACTATAGGACTTTTTGTTACTAGGACTTTTTATTACTATAGGACTTTTTGTTACTAGGACTTTTTGTTACTAGGACTTTTTGTTACTAGGACTTTTTGTTACTAGTACTTTTTGTTACTAGGACTTTTTATTACTAGGACTTTTTATTACTATAGGACTTTTTGTTAATAGGACTTTTTGTTACTAGGACTTTTTGTTACTAGTACTTTTTGTTACTAGGACTTTTTATTACTAGGACTTTTTATTACCAGGACTTTTCATTACAAGGACTTTTTATTACTAGGACTTTTTATTACTAGGACTTTTTGTTACTATAGGACTTTTTGTTACTAGGACTTTTTGTTACTATAGGACTATTTGTTACTAGGACTTTTTGTTACTATAAGACTTTTTGTTACTAGGACTTTTTATTACTATAGGACTTTTTGTTACTAGGACTTTTTGTTACTAGGACTTTTTATTACTTGGACTTTTTGTAACTAGGACTTTTTGTTACTATAGGACTTTTTATTACTAGGACTTTTTGTTACTATAAGACTTTTTGTTACTAGGACTTTTTATTACTTTGACTTTTTATTATTAGGACTTTTTGTTACTAGGAATTTTTGTTACTAGGACTTTTTATTACTAGGACTTTTAGTTACTAGGACTTTTTGTTACTAGGAATTTTTGTTACTAGGACTTTTTATTACTAGGACTTTTAGTTACTAGGACTTTTTGTTACTATAGGACTATTTGTTACTAGGACTTTTTGTTACTATAGGACTTTTTGTTACTAGGACTTTTTGTTACTAGGACTTTTTGTTACTAGGACTTTTTGTTACTAGGACTTTTTATTACTAGGTCTTTTTATTACCAGGACTTTTTATTACCAGGACATTTTATTACTAGGACTTTTTATTACTTGGACTTTTTGTTATTATTGGACTTTTTGTTACTAGGACTTTTTATTACTAGGACTTTTTATTACTAGGATATTTTGTTACTAGGACTTTTTGTTACTATAGGACTTTTTGTTAGTGGGACTTTTTATTACTAGGACTTTTTATTACTAGGACTTTTTGTTACTATAGGACTTTTTGTTACTATAGGACTTTTTGTTACTAGGACTTTTTGTTACTAGGACTTTTTATTACTTTGACTTTTTATTACTAGGACTTTTTGTTACTAGGACTTTTTGTTACTAGGACTTTTTATTACTAGGACTTTTTGTTACTAGGACTTTTCATTGCCAGGACTTTTAGTTACTAGGACTTTTTGTTACTATAGGACTATTTGTTACTAGGACTTTTTGTTACTATAGGACTTTTTGTTACTAGGTCTTTTTATTACTATAGGACTTTTTGTTACTAGGACTTTTTGTTACTAGGACTTTTTGTTACTAGGACTTTTTGTTACTAGGACTTTTTAGTACTAGGACTTTTTATTACCAGGACTTTTTATTACCAGGACTTTTTATTACTAGGACTTTTTATTACTTGGACTCTTTGTTATTTTTGGACTTTTTGTTACTAGGACTTTTTATTACTAGGACTTTTTATTACTAGGATATTTTGTTACTAGGACTTTTTGTTACTATAGGACTTTTTGTTACTAGAACTTTTTGTTACTATAGGACTTTCTGTTACTAGGACTTTTTATTACTATAGGACTTTTTGTTACTAGGACTTTTTGTTACTAGGACTTTTTGTTACTAGTACTTTTTGTTACTAGGACTTTTTATTACTAGGACTTTTTATTACTATAGGACTTTTTGTTAATAGGACTTTTTGTTACTAGGACTTTTTGTTACTAGTACTTTTTGTTACTAGGACTTTTTATTACTAGGACTTTTTATTACCAGGACTTTTCATTACAAGGACTTTTTATTACTAGGACTTTTTATTACTAGGACTTTTTGTTACTATAGGACTTTTTGTTAGTGGGACTTTTTATTACTAGGACTTTTTATTACTAGGACTTTTTGTTACTATAGGACTTTTTGTTACTATAGGACTTTTTGTTACTAGGACTTTTTGTTACTATAGGACTTTTTGTTAGTAAGACTTTTTGTTATTGTAGGACTTTTCATTACTAGGACTTTTCGTTACTAAGACTTTTTGTCACTATATGACTTTTTGTTACCAGGACTTTTTGTTACTAGGACTTTTTATTACTAGGACATTTTATTACTAGGACTTTTTGTTGCTAGGACTTTTTGTTACTAGGACTTTTCATTACTAGGACTTTTTATTACTAGGACTTTTGGTTACTAGGACTTTTTGTTACTATAGGACTTTTTATTACTAGGACTTTTTGTTACTAGGACTTTTTGTTACTATAAGACTTTTTATTACTAGGACTTTTTATTACTAGGACTTTTTGTTACTAGGACTTTTTGTTACTAGGACTTTTTATTACTAGGACTTTTTGTTACTAGGACATTTTGTTACTAGGACTTTTTGTTACTAGGACTTTTTATTACTAGGTCTTTCTGTTACTAGGACTTTTTGTTACTAGGAATTTTTATTACTAGGAATTTTTATTACTAGGAATTTTTATTACTAGGACTTTTTATTACCAAGGCTTTTCATTACCAGGACTTTTTATTACTAAGACTTTTTATTACTAGGACTTTTTATTACTAGGACTTTTAATTACTAGGACTTTTTATTACTAGGACTTTTCATTACCAGGTCTTTTCGTTACCAGGACTTTTTATTATTAGGACTTTTTATTACTAGGACTTTTTATTACTATGACTTTTCATTACTATGACTTTTCATTACTATGACTTTTCATTACTAGGACTTTTCATTACTAGGACTTTTTGTTACTAGGACTTATTGTTACTATAGGACTTTTTATTACTAAGACTTTTTGTTACTAGGACTTTTTGTTACTAGGACTTTTTATTACTGGGACATTTTATTACTAGGACTTTTTGTTGCTAGGACTTTTTGTTACTAGGACTTTTTATTACTAGGACATTTTATTACTAGGACTTTTTGTTGCTAGAACTTTTTGTTACTAGGACTTTTCTTTACTAGGACTTTTTATTACTAGGACTTTTGGTTACTAGGACTTTTTGTTTCTATAGGACTTTTTATTACTAGGACTTTTTGTTACTAAGGCTTTTTGTTACTATAGGACTTTTTATTACTAGGACTTTTTGTTACTAGGACTTTTTGTTACTAGGACTTTTTATTACTAGGACTTTTTGTTACTAGGACATTTTGTTATTAGGACTTTTTGTTACTAGGACTTTTGTTACTAGGACTTTTTGTTACAAGGACTTTTTGTTACTAGGACTTTTTATTACTAGGTCTTTCTGTTACTAGGACTTTTTGTTACTAGGACTTTTTGTTACTAGGACTTTTTGTTACTAGGACTTTTCATTACTAGGACTTTTTATTACTAGGACTTTTTATTACTAGGACTTTTTGTTATTATAGGACTTCTTGTTACTGGGACTTTTTATTACTAGGACTTTTTATTACTTGGACTTTTTGTAACTAGGACTTTTTGTTTCTATAGAACTTTTTGTTACTAGGACTTTTTGTTACTATAAGACTTTTTGTTACTAGGACTTTTTATTACTTTGACTTTTTATTACTAGGACTTTTTGTTACTAGGACTTTTTGTTACTAGGACTTTTTATTACTAGGACTTTTTGTTACTAGGACTTTTCATTACCAGGACTTTTTGTTACTATGACTTTTTATTACTAGAACTTTTTGTTACTAGGACTTTTTGTTACTAGAACTTTTTTTACTATAGGACTTTTTGTTACTAGGACTTTTTGTTACTATAGGACTATTTGTTACTAGGACTTTTTGTTACTATAGGACTTTTTGTTACTAGGACTTTTTATTACTATAGGACTTTTTGTTACTAGGACTTTTTGTTACTAGGACTTTTTATTACTTGGACTTTTTGTAACTAGGACTTTTTGTTACTATAGAACTTTTTGTTACTAGGACTTTTTGTTACTATAAGACTTTTTGTTACTAGGACTTTTTATTACTTTGAATTTTTATTACTAGGACTTTTTGTTACTAGGACTTTTTGTTACTTGGACTTTTTATTACTAGGACTTTTAGTTACTAGGACTTTTTGTTACTATAGGACTATTTGTTACTAGGACTTTTTGTTACTATAGGACTTTTTGTTACTAGGACTTTTTATTACTATAGGACTTTTTGTTACTAGGACTTTTTGTTACTAGGACTTTTTGTTACTAGGACTTTTTATTACAAGGACTTTATATTACCAGGACTTTTTATTACCAGGACTTTTTATTACTAGGACTTTTTATTACTTGGACTTTTTGTTATTATTGGACTTTTTGTTACTAGGACTTTTTATTACTAGGACTTTTTATTACTAGGATATTTTGTTACTAGGACTTTTTGTTACTATAGGACTTTTTGTTACTAGAACTTTTTGTTACTATAGGACTTTTTGTTACTAGGACTTTTTATTACTATAGGACTTTTTGTTACTAGGACTTTTTGTTACTAGGACTTTTTGTTACTAGTACTTTTTGTTACTAGGACTTTTTATTACTAGGACTTTTTATTACTATAGGACTTTTTGTTAATAGGACTTTTTGTTACTAGGACTTTTTGTTACTAGTACTTTTTGTTACTAGGACTTTTTATTACTAGGACTTCTTATTACCAGGACTTTTCATTACAAGGACTTTTTATTACTAGGACTTTTTATTACTAGGACTTTTTGTTACTATAAGACTTTTTGTTAGTGGGACTTTTTATTACTAGGACTTTTTATTACTAGGACTTTTTGTTACTATAGGACTTTTTGTTACTATAGGACTTTTTGTTACTAGGACTTTTTGTTACTATAGGATTTTTGTTAGTAGGACTTTTTGTTATTGTAGGACTTTTCATTACTAGGACTTTTCGTTACTAAGACTTTTTGTCACTATATGACTTTTTGTTACCAGGACTTTTTGTTACTAGGACTTTTTATTACTAGGACTTTTTATTACTATGACTTTTTTTTACTATAGGACTTTTTGTTACTGAGACTTTTTGTTACTATGACTTTTTATTACTAGGACTTTTTGTTACTAGGACTTTTTGTTACTAGGAATTTTTTTCCTATAGGACTTTTTGTTACTAGGACTTTTTGTTACTATAGGACTTTTTGTTACTAGGACTTTTTGTTACGAGGACTTTTTGTTACTAAGACTTTTTGTTACTAGGACTTTTCGTTACTAGGACTTTTTGTCACTATATGACTTTTTGTTACCAGGACTTTTTATTACTAGGACTTTTTATTACTAGGAATTTTTATTATTAGGACTTTTTATTACTAGGAATTTTTATTACTAGGACTTTTTATTACCAAGGCTTTTCATTACCAGGACTTTTTATTACTAAGACTTTTTATTACTAGGACTTTTTTATTACTAGGACTTTTTATTACTAGGACTTTTTATTACTAGGACTTTTCATTACCAGGACTTTTCGTTACCAGGACTTTTTATTACTAGGACTTTTTATTACTATGACTTTTTATTACTAGGACTTTTCATTACTAGGACTTTTCGTTACTAGGACTTTTCATTACTAGGACTTTTTGTTACTATGACTTTTTATTACTAGGACTTTTTTTACTATAGGACTTTTTGTTACTAGGACTTTTTGTTACTATAAGACTTTTTGTTACTAGGACTTTTTGTTACTATAGGACTTTTTGTTACTAGGACTTTTTGTTACTATAAGACTTTTTGTTACTAGGACTTTTTATTACTTTGACTTTTTATTACTAGGACTTTTTGTTACTAGGACTTTTTGTTACTAGGACTTTTTATTACTAGGACTTTTTGTTACTAGGACTTTTCATTACCAGGACTTTTTGTTACTATGACTTTTTATTACTAGGACTTTTTTTACTATAGGACTTTTTGTTACTAGGACTTTTTGTTACTATAGGACTATTTGTTACTAGGACTTTTTGTTACTATAGGACTTTTTGTTACTAGGACTTTTTATTACTATAGGACTTTTTGTTACTAGGACTTTTTGTTACTAGGACTTTTTATTACTTGGACTTTTTGTAACTAGGACTTTTTGTTACTATAGAACTTTTTGTTACTAGGACTTTTTGTTACTATAAGACTTTTTGTTACTAGGACTTTTTATTACTTTGACTTTTTATTACTAGGACTTTTTGTTACTAGGACTTTTTGTTACTAGGACTTTTTATTACTAGGACTTTTAGTTACTAGGACTTTTCATTACCAGGACTTTTTGTTACTATGCCTTTTTATTACTAGGGCTTTTTGTTACTAGGACTTTTTGTTACTAGGACTTTTTTTACTATAGGACTTTTTGTTACTAGGACTTTTTGTTACTATAGGACTATTTGTTACTAGGACTTTTTGTTACTATAGGACTTTTTGTTACTAGGACTTTTTATTATTATAGGACTTTTTGTTACTAGGACTTTTTGTTACTAGGACTTTTTGTTACTAGGACTTTTTGTTACTAGGACTTTTTATTACTAGGACTTTTTATTACCAGGACTTTTCATTACCATGACTTTTTATTACTAGGACTTTTTATTACTTTGACTTTTTGTTATTATAGGACTTTTTGTTACTAGGACTTTTTATTACTAGGACTTTTTATCACTAGGATATTTTGTTACTAGGACTTTTTGTTACTATAGGACTTTTTGTTACTAGAACTTTTTGCTACTATAGGACTTTTTGTTACTAGGACTTTTTATTACTATAGGACTTTTTGCTACTAGGACTTTTTGTTACTAGGACTTTTTGTTACTAGTACTTTTTGTTACTAGGACTTTTTATTACTAGGACTTTTTATTACTATAGGACTTTTTGTTAATAGGACTTTTTGTTACTAGGACTTTTTGTTACTAGTACTTTTTGTTACTAGGACTTTTTATTACTAGGATTTTTTATTACCAGAACTTTTCATTACCAGGACTTTTTATTACTAGGACTTTTTATTACTAGGACTTTTTGTTACTATAGGACTTTTTGTTAGTGGGACTTTTTATTACTAGGACTTTTTATTACTAGGACTTTTTGTTACTATAGGACTTTTTGTAACTATAGGACTTTTTGTTACTAGGACTTTTTGTTACTATAGGACTTTTTGTTACTAGGACTTTTTGTTATTGTAGGACTTTTCATTACTAGGACTTTTCGTTACTAGGACTTTTTGTCACTATATGACTTTTGTTACCAGGACTTTTTGTTACTAGGACTTTTTATTACTAGGACTTTTTATTACTAGGACTTTTTGTTACTATAGGACTTTTTGTTACTGGGACTTTTTGTTACTATGACTTTTTATTACTAGGACTTTTTGTTACTAGGACTTTTTGTTACTAGGAATTTTTTCCTATAGGACTTTTTGTTACTAGGACTTTTTGTTACTATAGGACTTTTTGTTACTAGGACTTTTTGTTACTAGGACTTTTTGTTACTAATACTTTTTGTTACTAGGACTTTTCGTTACTAGGACTTTTTGTCACTATATGACTTTTTGTTACCAGGACTTTTTATTACTAGGACTTTTTATTACTAGGAATTTTTATTACTAGGACTTTTTATTACCAAGGCTTTTCATTACCAGGACTTTTTATTACTAAGACTTTTTATTACTAGGACTTTTTTATTACTAGAACTTTTTATTACTAGGACTTTTTATTACTAGGACTTTTCATTACCAGGACTTTTCGTTACCAGGACTTTTTATTACTAGGACTTTTTATTACTAGGACTTTTTATTACTAGGACTTTTCATTACTAGGACTTTTCGTTACTAGGACTTTTCATTACTAGGACTTTTTGTTACTATGACTTTTTATTACTAGGACTTTTTTTACTATAGGACTTTTTGTTACTAGGACTTTTTGTTACTATAAGACTTTTTGTTACTAGGACTTTTTGTTACTATAGGACTTTTTGTTACTAGGACTTTTTGTTACTATAAGACTTTTTGTTACTAGGACTTTTTATTACTTTGACTTTTTATTACTAGGACTTTTTGTTACTAGGACTTTTTGTTACTAGGACTTTTTATTACTAGGACTTTTTGTTACTAGGACTTTTCATTACCAGGACTTTTTGTTACTATGACTTTTTATTACTAGGACTTTTTTTACTATAGGACTTTTTGTTACTAGGACTTTTTGTTACTATAGGACTATTTGTTACTAGGACTTTTTGTTACTATAGGACTTTTTGTTACTAGGACTTTTTATTACTATAGGACTTTTTGTTACTAGGACTTTTTGTTACTAGGACTTTTTATTACTTGGACTTTTTGTAACTAGGACTTTTTGTTACTATAGAACTTTTTGTTACTAGGACTTTTTGTTACTATACGACTTTTTGTTACTAGGACTTTTTATTACTTTGACTTTTTATTACTAGGACTTTTTGTTACTAGGACTTTTTGTTACTAGGACTTTTTATTACTAGGACTTTTAGTTACTAGGACTTTTCATTACCAGGACTTTTTGTTACTATGACTTTTTATTACTAGGGCTTTTTGTTACTAGGACTTTTTGTTACTAGGACTTTTTTTACTATAGGACTTTTTGTTACTAGGACTTTTTGTTACTATAGGACTATTTGTTACTAGGACTTTTTGTTACTATAGGACTTTTTGTTACTAGGACTTTTTATTACTATAGGACTTTTTGTTACTAGGACTTTTTGTTACTAGGAATTTTTGTTACTAGGACTTTTTGTTACTAGGACTTTTTATTACTAGGACTTTTTATTACCAGGACTTTTCATTACCAGGACTTTTTATTACTAGGACTTTTTATTACTTTGACTTTTTGTTATTATAGGACTTTTTGTTACTTGGACTTTTTATTACTAGGACTTTTTATTATTAGGATATTTTGTTACTAGGACTTTTTGTTACTATAGGACTTTTTGTTACTAGAACTTTTTGCTACTATAGGACTTTTTGTTACTAGGACTTTTTATTACTATAGGACTTTTTGTTACTAGGACTTTTTGTTACTAGGACTTTTTGTTACTAGTACTTTTTGTTACTAGGACTTTTTATTACTAGGACTTTTTATTACTATAGGACTTTTTGTTAATAGGACTTTTTGTTAATAGGACTTTTTGTTATTAGTACTTTTTGTTACTAGGACTTTTTATTACTAGGATTTTTTATTACCAGAACTTTTCATTACCAGGACTTTTTATTACTAGGACTTTTTATTACTAGGACTTTTTGTTACTATAGGACTTTTTGTTAGTGGGACTTTTTATTACTAGGACTTTTTATTACTAGGACTTTTTGTTACTATAGGACTTTTTGTAACTATAGGACTTTTTGTTACTAGGACTTTTTGTTACTATAGGACTTTTTGTTACTAGGACTTTTTGTTATTGTAGGACTTTTCATTACTAGGACTTTTCGTTACTAGGACTTTTTGTCACTATATGACTTTTGTTACCAGGACTTTTTGTTACTAGGACTTTTTATTACTAGGACTTTTTATTACTAGGACTTTTTGTTACTATAGGACTTTTTGTTACTGGGACTTTTTGTTACTATGACTTTTTATTACTAGGACTTTTTGTTACTAGGACTTTTTGTTACTAGGAATTTTTTCCTATAGGACTTTTTGTTACTAGGACTTTTTGTTACTATAGGACTTTTTGTTACTAGGACTTTTTGTTACTAGGACTTTTTGTTACTAAGACTTTTTGTTACTAGGACTTTTCGTTACTAGGACTTTTTGTCACTATATGACTTTTTGTTACCAGGACTTTTTATTTCTAGGACTTTTTATTACTAGGAATTTTTATTATTAGGACTTTTTATGACTAGGAATTTTTATTACTAGGACTTTTTATTACCAAGGCTTTTCATTACCAGGACTTTTTATTACTAAGACTTTTTATTACTAGGACTTTTTTATTACTAGGACTTTTTATTACTAGGACTTTTTATTACTAGGACTTTTCATTACCAGGACTTTTCGTTACCAGGACTTTTTATTACTAGGACTTTTTATTACTAGGACTTTTTATTACTAGGACTTTTCATTACTAGGACTTTTCGTTACTAGGACTTTTCATTACTAGGACTTTTTATTACTAGGACTTTTTGTTACTAGGACTTATTGTTACTATAGGACTTTTTATTACTAGGACTTTTTGTTACTAGGACTTTTTGTTACTAGGACTTTTTATTACTAGGACATTTTATTACTAGGACTTTTTGTTACTAGGACTTTTCATTACCAGGACTTTTTGTTACTATGACTTTTTATTACTAGGACTTTATTTACTATAGGACTTTTTGTTACTAGGACTTTTTGTTACTATAGGACTATTTGTTACTAGGACTTTTTGTTACTATAGGACTTTTTGTTACTAGGACTTTTTATTACTATAGGACTTTTTGTTACTAGGACTTTTTGTTACTAGGACTTTTTATTACTTGGACTTTTTGTAACTAGGACTTTTTGTTACTATAGAACTTTTTGTTACTAGGACTTTTTATTACTTTGACTTTTTATTACTAGGACTTTTTGTTACTAGGACTTTTTGTTACAAGGACTTTTTATTACTAGGACTTTTAGTTACTAGGACTTTTCATTACCAGGACTTTTTGTTACTATGACTTTTTATTACTAGGGCTTTTTGTTACTAGGACTTTTTGTTACTAGGACTTTTTTTACTATAGGACTTTTTGTTACTAGGACTTTTTGTTACTATAGGACTATTTGTTACTAGGACTTTTTGTTACTATAGGACTTTTTGTTACTAGGACTTTTTATTATTATAGGACTTTTTGTTACTAGGACTTTTTGTTACTAGGACTTTTTGTTACTAGGACTTTTTGTTACTAGGACTTTTTGTTACTAGGACTTTTTATTACTAGGACTTTTTATTACCAGGACTTTTCATTACCATGACTTTTTATTACTAGGACTTTTTATTACTTTGACTTTTTGTTATTATAGGACTTTTTATTACTAGGACTTTTTATTACTAGGACTTTTTATTACTAGGATATTTTGTTACTAGGACTTTTTGTTACTATAGGACTTTTTGTTACTAGAACTTTTTGCTACTATAGGACTTTTTGTTACTAGGACTTTTTATTACTATAGGACTTTTTGCTACTAGGACTTTTTGTTACTAGGACTTTTTGTTACTAGTACTTTTTGTTACTAGGACTTTTTATTACTAGGACTTTTTATTACTATAGGACTTTTTGTTAATAGGACTTTTTGTTACTAGGACTTTTTGTTACTAGTACTTTTTGTTACTAGGACTTTTTATTACTAGGATTTTTTATTACCAGAACTTTTCATTACCAGGACTTTTTATTACTAGGACTTTTTATTACTAGGACTTTTTGTTACTATAGGACTTTTTGTTAGTGGGACTTTTTATTACTAGGACTTTTTATTACTAGGACTTTTTGTTACTATAGGACTTTTTGTAACTATAGGACTTTTTGTTACTAGGACTTTTTGTTACTATAGGACTTTTTGTTACTAGGACTTTTTGTTATTGTAGGACTTTTCATTACTAGGACTTTTCGTTACTAGGACTTTTTGTCACTATATGACTTTTGTTACCAGGACTTTTTGTTACTAGGACTTTTTATTACTAGGACTTTTTATAACTAGGACTTTTTGTTACTATAGGACTTTTTGTTACTGGGACTTTTTGTTACTATGACTTTTTATTACTAGGACTTTTTGTTACTAGGACTTTTTGTTACTAGGAATTTTTTCCTATAGGACTTTTTGTTACTAGGACTTTTTGTTACTATAGGACTTTTTGTTACTAGGACTTTTTGTTACTAGGACTTTTTGTTACTAAGACTTTTTGTTACTAGGACTTTTTGTTACTAGGACTTTTTGTCACTATATGACTTTTTGTTACCAGGACTTTTTATTACTAGGACTTTTTATTACTAGGAATTTTTATTACTAGGACTTTTTATTACCAAGGCTTTTCATTACCAGGACTTTTTATTACTAAGACTTTTTATTACTAGGACTTTTTTATTACTAGGACTTTTTATTACTAGGACTTTTTATTACTAGGACTTTTCATTACCAGGACTTTTCGTTACCAGGACTTTTTATTACTAGGACTTTTTATTACTAGGACTTTTTATTACTAGGACTTTTCATTACTAGGACTTTTCGTTACTAGGACTTTTCATTACTAGGACTTTTTGTTACTATGACTTTTTATTACTAGGACTTTTTTTACTATAGGACTTTTTGTTACTAGGACTTTTTGTTACTATAAGACTTTTTGTTACTAGGACTTTTTGTTACTATAGGACTTTTTGTTACTAGGACTTTTTGTTACTATAAGACTTTTTGTTACTAGGACTTTTTATTACTTTGACTTTTTATTACTAGGACTTTTTGTTACTAGGACTTTTTGTTACTAGGACTTTTTATTACTAGGACTTTTTGTTACTAGGACTTTTCATTACCAGGACTTTTTGTTACTATGACTTTTTATTACTAGGACTTTTTTTACTATAGGACTTTTTGTTACTAGGACTTTTTGTTACTATAGGACTAATTGTTACTAGGACTTTTTGTTACTATAGGACTTTTTGTTACTAGGACTTTTTATTACTATAGGACTTTTTGTTACTAGGACTTTTTGTTACTAGGACTTTTTATTACTTGGACTTTTTGTAACTAGGACTTTTTGTTACTATAAGACTTTTTGTTACTAGGACTTTTTATTACTTTGAATTTTTATTACTAGGACTTTTTGTTACTAGGACTTTTTGTTACTTGGACTTTTTATTACTAGGACTTTTAGTTACTAGGACTTTTTGTTACTATAGGACTATTTGTTACTAGGACTTTTTGTTACTATAGGACTTTTTGTTACTAGGACTTTTTATTACTATAGGACTTTTTGTTACTAGGACTTTTTGTTACTAGGACTTTTTGTTACTAGGACTTTTTGTTACTAGGACTTTTTATTACAAGGACTTTATATTACCAGGACTTTTTATTACCAGGACTTTTTATTACTAGGACTTTTTATTACTTGGACTTTTTGTTATTATTGGACTTTTTGTTACTAGGACTTTTTATTACTAGGACTTTTTATTACTAGGATATTTTGTTACTAGGACTTTTTGTTACTATAGGACTTTTTGTTACTAGAACTTTTTGTTACTATAGGACTTTTTGTTACTAGGACTTTTTATTACTATAGGACTTTTTGTTACTAGGACTTTTTGTTACTAGGACTTTTTGTTACTAGTACTTTTTGTTACTAGGACTTTTTATTACTAGGACTTTTTATTACTATAGGACTTTTTGTTAATAGGACTTTTTGTTACTAGGACTTTTTGTTACTAGTACTTTTTGTTACTAGGACTTTTTATTACTAGGACTTCTTATTACCAGGACTTTTCATTACAAGGACTTTTTATTACTAGGACTTTTTATTACTAGGACTTTTTGTTACTATAGGACTTTTTGTTAGTGGGACTTTTTATTACTAGGACTTTTTATTACTAGGACTTTTTGTTACTATAGGACTTTTTGTTACTATAGGACTTTTTGTTACTAGGACTTTTTGTTACTATAGGACTTTTTGTTAGTAGGACTTTTTGTTATTGTAGGACTTTTCATTACTAGGACTTTTCGTTACTAAGACTTTTTGTCACTATATGACTTTTTGTTACCAGGACTTTTTGTTACTAGGACTTTTTATTACTAGGACTTTTTATTACTATGACTTTTTGTTACTATAGGACTTTTTGTTACTGAGACTTTTTGTTACTATGACTTTTTATTACTAGGACTTTTTGTTACTAGGACTTTTTGTTACTAGGAATTTTTTTCCTATAGGACTTTTTGTTACTAGGACTTTTTGTTACTATAGGACTTTTTGTTACTAGGACTTTTTGTTACGAGGACTTTTTGTTACTAAGACTTTTTGTTACTAGGACTTTTCGTTACTAGGACTTTTTGTCACTATATGACTTTTTGTTACCAGGACTTTTTATTACTAGGACTTTTTATTACTAGGAATTTTTATTATTAGGACTTTTTATTACTAGGAATTTTTATTACTAGGACTTTTTATTACCAAGGCTTTTCATTACCAGGACTTTTTATTACTAAGACTTTTTATTACTAGGACTTTTTTATTACTAGGACTTTTTATTACTAGGACTTTTTATTACTAGGACTTTTCATTACCAGGACTTTTCGTTACCAGGACTTTTTATTACTAGGACTTTTTATTACTAGGACTTTTTATTACTAGGACTTTTCATTACTAGGACTTTTCGTTACTAGGACTTTTCATTACTAGGACTTTTTGTTACTATGACTTTTTATTACTAGGACTTTTTTTACTATAGGACTTTTTGTTACTAGGACTTTTTGTTACTATAAGACTTTTTGTTACTAGGACTTTTTGTTACTATAGGACTTTTTGTTACTAGGACTTTTTGTTACTATAAGACTTTTTGTTATTAGGACTTTTTATTACTTTGACTTTTTATTACTAGGACTTTTTGTTACTAGGACTTTTTGTTACTAGGACTTTTTATTACTAGGACTTTTTGTTACTAGGACTTTTCATTACCAGGACTTTTTGTTACTATGACTTTTTATTACTAGGACTTTTTTTACTATAGGACTTTTTGTTACTAGGACTTTTTGTTACTATAGGACTATTTGTTACTAGGACTTTTTGTTACTATAGGACTTTTTGTTACTAGGACTTTTTATTACTATAGGACTTTTTGTTACTAGGACTTTTTGTTACTAGGACTTTTTATTACTTGGACTTTTTGTAACTAGGACTTTTTGTTACTATAGAACTTTTTGTTACTAGGACTTTTTGTTACTATAAGACTTTTTGTTACTAGGACTTTTTATTACTTTGACTTTTTATTACTAGGACTTTTTGTTACTAGGACTTTTTGTTACTAGGACTTTTTATTACTAGGACTTTTAGTTACTAGGACTTTTCATTACCAGGACTTTTTGTTACTATGACTTTTTATTACTAGGGCTTTTTGTTACTAGGACTTTTTGTTACTAGGACTTTTTTTACTATAGGACTTTTTGTTACTAGGACTTTTTGTTACTATAGGACTATTTGTTACTAGGACTTTTTGTTACTATAGGACTTTTTGTTACTAGGACTTTTTATTATTATAGGACTTTTTGTTACTAGGACTTTTTGTTACTAGGACTTTTTGTTACTAGGACTTTTTGTTACTAGGACTTTTTATTACTAGGACTTTTTATTACCAGGACTTTTCATTACCATGACTTTTTATTACTAGGACTTTTTATTACTTTGACTTTTTGTTATTATAGGACTTTTTGTTACTAGGACTTTTTATTACTAGGACTTTTTATTACTAGGATATTTTGTTACTAGGACTTTTTGTTACTATAGGACTTTTTGTTACTAGAACTTTTTGCTACTATAGGACTTTTTGTTACTAGGACTTTTTATTACTATAGGACTTTTTGCTACTAGGACTTTTTGTTACTAGGACTTTTTGTTACTAGTACTTTTTGTTACTAGGACTTTTTATTACTAGGACTTTTTATTACTATAGGACTTTTTGTTAATAGGACTTTTTGTTACTAGGACTTTTTGTTACTAGTACTTTTTGTTACTAGGACTTTTTATTACTAGGATTTTTTATTACCAGAACTTTTCATTACCAGGACTTTTTATTACTAGGACTTTTTATTACTAGGACTTTTTGTTACTATAGGACTTTTTGTTAGTGGGACTTTTTATTACTAGGACTTTTTATTACTAGGACTTTTTGTTACTATAGGACTTTTTGTAACTATAGGACTTTTTGTTACTAGGACTTTTTGTTACTATAGGACTTTTTGTTACTAGGACTTTTTGTTATTGTAGGACTTTTCATTACTAGGACTTTTCGTTACTAGGACTTTTTGTCACTATATGACTTTTGTTACCAGGACTTTTTGTTACTAGGACTTTTTATTACTAGGACTTTTTATTACTAGGACTTTTTGTTACTATAGGACTTTTTGTTACTGGGACTTTTTGTTACTATGACTTTTTATTACTAGGACTTTTTGTTACTAGGACTTTTTGTTACTAGGAATTTTTTCCTATAGGACTTTTTGTTACTAGGACTTTTTGTTACTATAGGACTTTTTGTTACTAGGACTTTTTGTTACTAGGACTTTTTGTTACTAAGACTTTTTGTTACTAGGACTTTTCGTTACTAGGACTTTTTGTCACTATATGACTTTTTGTTACCAGGACTTTTTATTACTAGGACTTTTTATTACTAGGAATTTTTATTACTAGGACTTTTTATTACCAAGGCTTTTCATTACCAGGACTTTTTATTACTAAGACTTTTTATTACTAGGACTTTTTTATTACTAGAACTTTTTATTACTAGGACTTTTTATTACTAGGACTTTTCATTACCAGGACTTTTCGTTACCAGGACTTTTTATTACTAGGACTTTTTATTACTAGGACTTTTTATTACTAGGACTTTTCATTACTAGGACTTTTCGTTACTAGGACTTTTCATTACTAGGACTTTTTGTTACTATGACTTTTTATTACTAGGACTTTTTTTACTATAGGACTTTTTGTTACTAGGACTTTTTGTTACTATAAGACTTTTTGTTACTAGGACTTTTTGTTACTATAGGACTTTTTGTTACTAGGACTTTTTGTTACTATAAGACTTTTTGTTACTAGGACTTTTTATTACTTTGACTTTTTATTATTAGGACTTTTTGTTACTAGGACTTTTTGTTACTAGGACTTTTTATTACTAGGACTTTTTGTTACTAGGACTTTTCATTACCAGGACTTTTTGTTACTATGACTTTTTATTACTAGGACTTTTTTTACTATAGGACTTTTTGTTACTAGGACTTTTTGTTACTATAGGACTATTTGTTAGTAGGACTTTTTGTTACTATAGGACTTTTTGTTACTAGGACTTTTTATTACTATAGGACTTTTTGTTACTAGGACTTTTTGTTACTAGGACTTTTTATTACTTGGACTTTTTGTAACTAGGACTTTTTGTTACTATAGAACTTTTTGTTACTAGTACTTTTTGTTACTAGGACTTTTTATTACTAGGACTTTTTATTACTATAGGACTTTTTGTTAATAGGACTTTTTGTTACTAGGACTTTTTGTTACTAGTACTTTTTGTTACTAGGACTTTTTATTACTAGGATTTTTTATTACCAGAACTTTTCATTACCAGGACTTTTTATTACTAGGACTTTTTATTACTAGGACTTTTTGTTACTATAGGACTTTTTGTTAGTGGGACTTTTTATTACTAGGACTTTTTATTACTAGGACTTTTTGTTACTATAGGACTTTTTGTAACTATAGGACTTTTTTTTACTAGGACTTTTTGTTACTATAGGACTTTTTGTTACTAGGACTTTTTGTTATTGTAGGACTTTTCATTACTAGGACTTTTCGTTACTAGGACTTTTTGTCACTATATGACTTTTGTTACCAGGACTTTTTGTTACTAGGACTTTTTATTACTAGGACTTTTTATTACTAGGACTTTTTGTTACTATAGGACTTTTTGTTACTGGGACTTTTTGTTACTATGACTTTTTATTACTAGGACTTTTTGTTACTAGGACTTTTTGTTACTAGGAATTTTTTCCTATAGGACTTTTTGTTACTAGGACTTTTTGTTACTATAGGACTTTTTGTTACTAGGACTTTTTGTTACTAGGACTTTTTGTTACTAAGACTTTTTGTTACTAGGACTTTTCGTTACTAGGACTTTTTGTCACTATATGACTTTTTGTTACCAGGACTTTTTATTACTAGGACTTTTTATTACTAGGAATTTTTATTACTAGGACTTTTTATTACCAAGGCTTTTCATTACCAGGACTTTTTATTACTAAGACTTTTTATTACTAGGACTTTTTTATTACTAGAACTTTTTATTACTAGGACTTTTTATTACTAGGACTTTTCATTACCAGGACTTTTCGTTACCAGGACTTTTTATTACTAGGACTTTTTATTACTAGGACTTTTTATTACTAGGACTTTTCATTACTAGGACTTTTCGTTACTAGGACTTTTCATTACTAGGACTTTTTGTTACTATGACTTTTTATTACTAGGACTTTTTTTACTATAGGACTTTTTGTTACTAGGACTTTTTGTTACTATAAGACTTTTTGTTACTAGGACTTTTTGTTACTATAGGACTTTTTGTTACTAGGACTTTTTGTTACTATAAGACTTTTTGTTACTAGGACTTTTTATTACATTGACTTTTTATTACTAGGACTTTTTGTTACTAGGACTTTTTGTTACTAGGACTTTTTATTACTAGGACTTTTTGTTACTAGGACTTTTCATTACCAGGACTTTTTGTTACTATGACTTTTTATTACTAGGACTTTTTTTACTATAGGACTTTTTGTTACTAGGACTTTTTGTTACTATAGGACTATTTGTTACTAGGACTTTTTGTTACTATAGGACTTTTTGTTACTAGGACTTTTTATTACTATAGGACTTTTTGTTACTAGGACTTTTTGTTACTAGGACTTTTTATTACTTGGACTTTTTGTAACTAGGACTTTTTGTTACTATAGAACTTTTTGTTACTAGGACTTTTTGTTACTATACGACTTTTTGTTACTAGGACTTTTTATTACTTTGACTTTTTATTACTAGGACTTTTTGTTACTAGGACTTTTTGTTACTAGGACTTTTTATTACTAGGACTTTTAGTTACTAGGACTTTTCATTACCAGGACTTTTTGTTACTATGACTTTTTATTACTAGGGCTTTTTGTTACTAGGACTTTTTGTTACTAGGACTTTTTGTTACTAGGACTTTTTATTACAAGGACTTTATATTACCAGGACTTTTTATTACCAGGACTTTTTATTACTAGGACTTTTTATTACTTGGACTTTTTGTTATTATTGGACTTTTTGTTACTAGGACTTTTTATTACTAGGACTTTTTATTACTAGGATATTTTGTTACTAGGACTTTTTGTTACTATAGGACTTTTTGTTACTAGAACTTTTTGTTACTATAGGACTTTTTGTTACTAGGACTTTTTATTACTATAGGACTTTTTGTTACTAGGACTTTTTGTTACTAGGACTTTTTGTTACTAGTACTTTTTGTTACTAGGACTTTTTATTACTAGGACTTTTTATTACTATAGGACTTTTTGTTAATAGGACTTTTTGTTACTAGGACTTTTTGTTACTAGTACTTTTTGTTACTAGGACTTTTTATTACTAGGACTTCTTATTACCAGGACTTTTCATTACAAGGACTTTTTATTACTAGGACTTTTTATTACTAGGACTTTTTGTTACTATAGGACTTTTTGTTAGTGGGACTTTTTATTACTAGGACTTTTTATTACTAGGACTTTTTGTTACTATAGGACTTTTTGTTACTATAGGACTTTTTGTTACTAGGACTTTTTGTTACTATAGGACTTTTTGTTAGTAGGACTTTTTGTTATTGTAGGACTTTTCATTACTAGGACTTTTCGTTACTAAGACTTTTTGTCACTATATGACTTTTTGTTACCAGGACTTTTTGTTACTAGGACTTTTTATTACTAGGACTTTTTATTACTATGACTTTTTGTTACTATAGGACTTTTTGTTACTGAGACTTTTTGTTACTATGACTTTTTATTACTAGGACTTTTTGTTACTAGGACTTTTTGTTACTAGGAATTTTTTTCCTATAGGACTTTTTGTTAGTAGGACTTTTTGTTACTATAGGACTTTTTGTTACTAGGACTTTTTGTTACGAGGACTTTTTGTTACTAAGACTTTTTGTTACTAGGACTTTTCGTTACTAGGACTTTTTGTCACTATATGACTTTTTGTTACCAGGACTTTTTATTACTAGGACTTTTTATTACTAGGAATTTTTATTATTAGGACTTTTTATTTCTAGGAAATTTTATTACTAGGACTTTTTATTACCAAGGCTTTTCATTACCAGGACTTTTTATTACTAAGACTTTTTATTACTAGGACTTTTTTATTACTAGGACTTTTTATTACTAGGACTTTTTATTACTAGGACTTTTCATTACCAGGACTTTTCATTACCAGGACTTTTTATTACTAGGACTTTTTATTACTAGGACTTTTTATTACTAGGACTTTTCATTACTAGGACTTTTCGTTACTAGGACTTTTCATTACTAGGACTTTTTGTTACTATGACTTTTTATTACTAGGACTTTTTTTACTATAGGACTTTTTGTTACTAGGACTTTTTGTTACTATAAGACTTTTTGTTACTAGGACTTTTTGTTACTATAGGACTTTTTGTTACTAGGACTTTTTGTTACTATAAGACTTTTTGTTACTAGGACTTTTTATTACTTTGACTTTTTATTACTAGGACTTTTTGTTACTAGGACTTTTTGTTACTAGGACTTTTTATTACTAGGACTTTTTGTTACTAGGACTTTTCATTACCAGGACTTTTTGTTACTATGACTTTTTATTACTAGGACTTTTTTTACTATAGGACTTTTTGTTACTAGGACTTTTTGTTACTATAGGACTAATTGTTACTAGGACTTTTTGTTACTATAGGACTTTTTGTTACTAGGACTTTTTATTACTATAGGACTTTTTGTTACTAGGACTTTTTGTTACTAGGACTTTTTATTACTTGGACTTTTTGTAACTAGGACTTTTTGTTACTATAAGACTTTTTGTTACTAGGACTTTTTGTTACTTGGACTTTTTATTACTAGGACTTTTAGTTACTAGGACTTTTTGTTACTATAGGACTATTTGTTACTAGGACTTTTTGTTACTATAGGACTTTTTGTTACTAGGACTTTTTATTACTATAGGACTTTTTGTTACTAGGACTTTTTGTTACAAGGACTTTTTGTTACTAGGACTTTTTGTTACTAGGACTTTTTATTACAAGGACTTTATATTACCAGGACTTTTTATTACCAGGACTTTTTATTACTAGGACTTTTTATTACTTGGACTTTTTGTTATTATTGGACTTTTTGTTACTAGGACTTTTTATTACTAGGACTTTTTATTACTAGGATATTTTGTTACTAGGACTTTTTGTTACTATAGGACTTTTTGTTACTAGAACTTTTTGTTACTATAGGACTTTTTGTTACTAGGACTTTTTATTACTATAGGACTTTTTGTTACTAGGACTTTTTGTTACTAGGACTTTTTGTTACTAGTACTTTTTGTTACTAGGACTTTTTATTACTAGGACTTTTTATTACTATAGGACTTTTTGTTAATAGGACTTTTTGTTACTAGGACTTTTTGTTACTAGTACTTTTTGTTACTAGGACTTTTTATTACTAGGACTTCTTATTACCAGGACTTTTCATTACAAGGACTTTTTATTACTAGGACTTTTTATTACTAGGACTTTTTGTTACTATAGGACTTTTTGTTAGTGGGACTTTTTATTACTAGGACTTTTTATTACTAGGACTTTTTGTTACTATAGGACTTTTTGTTACTATAGGACTTTTTGTTACTAGGACTTTTTGTTACTATAGGACTTTTTGTTAGTAGGACTTTTTGTTATTGTAGGACTTTTCATTACTAGGACTTTTCGTTACTAAGACTTTTTGTCACTATATGACTTTTTGTTACCAGGACTTTTTGTTACTAGGACTTTTTATTACTAGGACTTTTTATTACTATGACTTTTTGTTACTATAGGACTTTTTGTTACTGAGACTTTTTGTTACTATGACTTTTTATTACTAGGACTTTTTGTTACTAGGACTTTTTGTTACTAGGAATTTTTTTCCTATAGGAATTTTTGTTACTAGGACTTTTTGTTACTATAGGACTTTTTGTTACTAGGACTTTTTGTTACGAGGACTTTTTGTTACTAAGACTTTTTGTTACTAGGACTTTTCGTTACTAGGACTTTTTGTCACTATATGACTTTTTGTTACCAGGACTTTTTATTACTAGGACTTTTTATTACTAGGAATTTTTATTATTAGGACTTTTTATTACTAGGAATTTTTATTACTAGGACTTTTTATTACCAAGGCTTTTCATTACCAGGACTTTTTATTACTAAGACTTTTTATTACTAGGACTTTTTTATTACTAGGACTTTTTATTACTAGGACTTTTTATTACTAGGACTTTTCATTACCAGGACTTTTCGTTACCAGGACTTTTTATTACTAGGACTTTTTATTACTATGACTTTTTATTACTAGGACTTTTCATTACTAGGACTTTTCGTTACTAGGACTTTTCATTACTAGGACTTTTTGTTACTATGACTTTTTATTACTAGGACTTTTTTTACTATAGGACTTTTTGTTACTAGGACTTTTTGTTACTATAAGACTTTTTGTTACTAGGACTTTTTGTTACTATAGGACTTTTTGTTACTAGGACTTTTTGTTACTATAAGACTTTTTGTTACTAGGACTTTTTATTACTTTGACTTTTTATTACTAGGACTTTTTGTTACTAGGACTTTTTGTTACTAGGACTTTTTATTACTAGGACTTTTTGTTACTAGGACTTTTCATTACCAGGACTTTTTGTTACTATGACTTTTTATTACTAGGACTTTTTTTACTATAGGACTTTTTGTTACTAGGACTTTTTGTTACTATAGGACTATTTGTTACTAGGACTTTTTGTTACTATAGGACTTTTTGTTACTAGGACTTTTTATTACTATAGGACTTTTTGTTACTAGGACTTTTTGTTACTAGGACTTTTTATTACTTGGACTTTTTGTAACTAGGACTTTTTGTTACTATAGAACTTTTTGTTACTAGGACTTTTTGTTACTATAAGACTTTTTGTTACTAGGACTTTTTATTACTTTGACTTTTTATTACTAGGACTTTTTGTTACTAGGACTTTTTGTTACTAGGACTTTTTATTACTAGGACTTTTAGTTACTAGGACTTTTCATTACCAGGACTTTTTGTTACTATGACTTTTTATTACTAGGGCTTTTTGTTACTAGGACTTTTTGTTACTAGGACTTTTTTTACTATAGGACTTTTTGTTACTATAGGACTTTTTGTTACTAGGACTTTTTATTACTATAGGACTTTTTGTTACTAGGACTTTTTGTTACTAGGACTTTTTGTTACTAGGACTTTTTGTTACTAGGACTTTTTATTACAAGGACTTTATATTACCAGGACTTTTTATTACCAGGACTTTTTATTACTAGGACTTTTTATTACTTGGACTTTTTGTTATTATTGGACTTTTTGTTACTAGGACTTTTTATTACTAGGACTTTTTATTACTAGGATATTTTGTTACTAGGACTTTTTGTTACTATAGGACTTTTTGTTACTAGAACTTTTTGTTACTATAGGACTTTTTGTTACTAGGACTTTTTATTACTATAGGACTTTTTGTTACTAGGACTTTTTGTTACTAGGACTTTTTGTTACTAGTACTTTTTGTTACTAGGACTTTTTATTACTAGGACTTTTTATTACTATAGGACTTTTTGTTAATAGGACTTTTTGTTACTAGGACTTTTTGTTACTAGTACTTTTTGTTACTAGGACTTTTTATTACTAGGACTTCTTATTACCAGGACTTTTCATTACAAGGACTTTTTATTACTAGGACTTTTTATTACTAGGACTTTTTGTTACTATAGGACTTTTTGTTAGTGGGACTTTTTATTACTAGGACTTTTTATTACTAGGACTTTTTGTTACTATAGGACTTTTTGTTACTATAGGACTTTTTGTTACTAGGACTTTTTGTTACTATAGGACTTTTTGTTAGTAGGACTTTTTGTTATTGTAGGACTTTTCATTACTAGGACTTTTCGTTACTAAGACTTTTTGTCACTATATGACTTTTTGTTACCAGGACTTTTTGTTACTAGGACTTTTTATTACTAGGACTTTTTATTACTATGACTTTTTGTTACTATAGGACTTTTTGTTACTGAGACTTTTTGTTACTATGACTTTTTATTACTAGGACTTTTTGTTACTAGGACTTTTTGTTACTAGGAATTTTTTTCCTATAGGACTTTTTGTTACTAGGACTTTTTGTTACTATAGGACTTTTTGTTACTAGGACTTTTTGTTACGAGGACTTTTTGTTACTAAGACTTTTTGTTACTAGGACTTTTCGTTACTAGGACTTTTTGTCACTATATGACTTTTTGTTACCAGGACTTTTTATTACTAGGACTTTTTATTACTAGGAATTTTTATTATTAGGACTTTTTATTACTAGGAATTTTTATTACTAGGACTTTTTATTACCAAGGCTTTTCATTACCAGGACTTTTTATTACTAAGACTTTTTATTACTAGGACTTTTTTATTACTAGGACTTTTTATTACTAGGACTTTTTATTACTAGGACTTTTCATTACCAGGACTTTTCGTTACCAGGACTTTTTATTACTAGGACTTTTTATTACTATGACTTTTTATTACTAGGACTTTTCATTACTAGGACTTTTCGTTACTAGGACTTTTCATTACTAGGACTTTTTGTTACTATGACTTTTTATTACTAGGACTTTTTTTACTATAGGACTTTTTGTTACTAGGACTTTTTGTTACTATAAGACTTTTTGTTACTAGGACTTTTTGTTACTATAGGACTTTTTGTTACTAGGACTTTTTGTTACTATAAGACTTTTTGTTACTAGGACTTTTTATTACTTTGACTTTTTATTACTAGGACTTTTTGTTACTAGGACTTTTTGTTACTAGGACTTTTTATTACTAGGACTTTTTGTTACTAGGACTTTTCATTACCAGGACTTTTTGTTACTATGACTTTTTATTACTAGGACTTTTTTTACTATAGGACTTTTTGTTACTAGGACTTTTTGTTACTATAGGACTATTTGTTACTAGGACTTTTTGTTACTATAGGACTTTTTGTTACTAGGACTTTTTATTACTATAGGACTTTTTGTTACTAGGACTTTTTGTTACTAGGACTTTTTATTACTTGGACTTTTTGTAACTAGGACTTTTTGTTACTATAGAACTTTTTGTTACTAGGACTTTTTGTTACTATAAGACTTTTTGTTACTAGGACTTTTTATTACTTTGACTTTTTATTACTAGGACTTTTTGTTACTAGGACTTTTTGTTACTAGGACTTTTTATTACTAGGACTTTTAGTTACTAGGACTTTTCATTACCAGGACTTTTTGTTACTATGACTTTTTATTACTAGGGCTTTTTGTTACTAGGACTTTTTGTTACTAGGACTTTTTTTACTATAGGACTTTTTGTTACTAGGACTTTTTGTTACTATAGGACTATTTGTTACTAGGACTTTTTGTTACTATAGGACTTTTTGTTACTAGGACTTTTTATTATTATAGGACTTTTTGTTACTAGGACTTTTTGTTACTAGGACTTTTTGTTACTAGGACTTTTTGTTACTAGGACTTTTTATTACTAGGACTTTTTATTACCAGGACTTTTCATTACCATGACTTTTTATTACTAGGACTTTTTATTACTTTGACTTTTTGTTATTATAGGACTTTTTGTTACTAGGACTTTTTATTACTAGGACTTTTTATTACTAGGATATTTTGTTACTAGGACTTTTTGTTACTATAGGACTTTTTGTTACTAGAACTTTTTGCTACTATAGGACTTTTTGTTACTAGGACTTTTTATTACTATAGGACTTTTTGCTACTAGGACTTTTTGTTACTAGGACTTTTTGTTACTAGTACTTTTTGTTACTAGGACTTTTTATTACTAGGACTTTTTATTACTATAGGACTTTTTGTTAATAGGACTTTTTGTTACTAGGACTTTTTGTTACTAGTACTTTTTGTTACTAGGACTTTTTATTACTAGGATTTTTTATTACCAGAACTTTTCATTACCAGGACTTTTTATTACTAGGACTTTTTATTACTAGGACTTTTTGTTACTATAGGACTTTTTGTTAGTGGGACTTTTTATTACTAGGACTTTTTATTACTAGGACTTTTTGTTACTATAGGACTTTTTGTAACTATAGGACTTTTTGTTACTAGGACTTTTTGTTACTATAGGACTTTTTGTTACTAGGACTTTTTGTTATTGTAGGACTTTTCATTACTAGGACTTTTCGTTACTAGGACTTTTTGTCACTATATGACTTTTGTTACCAGGACTTTTTGTTACTAGGACTTTTTATTACTAGGACTTTTTATTACTAGGACTTTTTGTTACTATAGGACTTTTTGTTACTGGGACTTTTTGTTACTATGACTTTTTATTACTAGGACTTTTTGTTACTAGGACTTTTTGTTACTAGGAATTTTTTCCTATAGGACTTTTTGTTACTAGGACTTTTTGTTACTATAGGACTTTTTGTTACTAGGACTTTTTGTTACTAGGACTTTTTGTTACTAAGACTTTTTGTTACTAGGACTTTTCGTTACTAGGACTTTTTGTCACTATATGACTTTTTGTTACCAGGACTTTTTATTACTAGGACTTTTTATTACTAGGAATTTTTATTACTAGGACTTTTTATTACCAAGGCTTTTCATTACCAGGACTTTTTATTACTAAGACTTTTTATTACTAGGACTTTTTTATTACTAGAACTTTTTATTACTAGGACTTTTTATTACTAGGACTTTTCATTACCAGGACTTTTCGTTACCAGGACTTTTTATTACTAGGACTTTTTATTACTAGGACTTTTTATTACTAGGACTTTTCATTACTAGGACTTTTCGTTACTAGGACTTTTCATTACTAGGACTTTTTGTTACTATGACTTTTTATTACTAGGACTTTTTTTACTATAGGACTTTTTGTTACTAGGACTTTTTGTTACTATAAGACTTTTTGTTACTAGGACTTTTTGTTACTATAGGACTTTTTGTTACTAGGACTTTTTGTTACTATAAGACTTTTTGTTACTAGGACTTTTTATTACTTTGACTTTTTATTACTAGGACTTTTTGTTACTAGGACTTTTTGTTACTAGGACTTTTTATTACTAGGACTTTTTGTTACTAGGACTTTTCATTACCAGGACTTTTTGTTACTATGACTTTTTATTACTAGGACTTTTTTTACTATAGGACTTTTTGTTACTAGGACTTTTTGTTACTATAGGACTATTTGTTACTAGGACTTTTTGTTACTATAGGACTTTTTGTTACTAGGACTTTTTATTACTATAGGACTTTTTGTTACTAGGACTTTTTGTTACTAGGACTTTTTATTACTTGGACTTTTTGTAACTAGGACTTTTTGTTACTATAGAACTTTTTGTTACTAGGACTTTTTGTTACTATACGACTTTTTGTTACTAGGACTTTTTATTACTTTGACTTTTTATTACTAGGACTTTTTGTTACTAGGACTTTTTGTTACTAGGACTTTTTATTACTAGGACTTTTAGTTACTAGGACTTTTCATTACCAGGACTTTTTGTTACTATGACTTTTTATTACTAGGGCTTTTTGTTACTAGGACTTTTTGTTACTAGGACTTTTTGTTACTAGGACTTTTTATTACAAGGACTTTATATTACCAGGACTTTTTATTACCAGGACTTTTTATTACTAGGACTTTTTATTACTTGGACTTTTTGTTATTATTGGACTTTTTGTTACTAGGACTTTTTATTACTAGGACTTTTTATTACTAGGATATTTTGTTACTAGGACTTTTTGTTACTATAGGACTTTTTGTTACTAGAACTTTTTGTTACTATAGGACTTTTTGTTACTAGGACTTTTTATTACTATAGGACTTTTTGTTACTAGGACTTTTTGTTACTAGGACTTTTTGTTACTAGTACTTTTTGTTACTAGGACTTTTTATTACTAGGACTTTTTATTACTATAGGACTTTTTGTTAATAGGACTTTTTGTTACTAGGACTTTTTGTTACTAGTACTTTTTGTTACTAGGACTTTTTATTACTAGGACTTCTTATTACCAGGACTTTTCATTACAAGGACTTTTTATTACTAGGACTTTTTATTACTAGGACTTTTTATTACTATAGGACTTTTTGTTAGTGGGACTTTTTATTACTAGGACTTTTTATTACTAGGACTTTTTGTTACTATAGGACTTTTTGTTACTATAGGACTTTTTGTTACTAGGACTTTTTGTTACTATAGGACTTTTTGTTAGTAGGACTTTTTGTTATTGTAGGACTTTTCATTACTAGGACTTTTCGTTACTAAGACTTTTTGTCACTATATGACTTTTTGTTACCAGGACTTTTTGTTACTAGGACTTTTTATTACTAGGACTTTTTATTACTATGACTTTTTGTTACTATAGGACTTTTTGTTACTGAGACTTTTTGTTACTATGACTTTTTATTACTAGGACTTTTTGTTACTAGGACTTTTTGTTACTAGGAATTTTTTTCCTATAGGACTTTTTGTTACTAGGACTTTTTGTTACTATAGGACTTTTTGTTACTAGGACTTTTTGTTACGAGGACTTTTTGTTACTAAGACTTTTTGTTACTAGGACTTTTCGTTACTAGGACTTTTTGTCACTATATGACTTTTTGTTACCAGGACTTTTTATTACTAGGACTTTTTATTACTAGGAATTTTTATTATTAGGACTTTTTATTACTAGGAATTTTTATTACTAGGACTTTTTATTACCAAGGCTTTTCATTACCAGGACTTTTTATTACTAAGACTTTTTATTACTAGGACTTTTTTATTACTAGGACTTTTTATTACTAGGACTTTTTATTACTAGGACTTTTCATTACCAGGACTTTTCATTACCAGGACTTTTTATTACTAGGACTTTTTATTACTATGACTTTTTATTACTAGGACTTTTCATTACTAGGACTTTTCGTTACTAGGACTTTTCATTAATAGGACTTTTTGTTACTATGACTTTTTATTACTAGGACTTTTTTTACTATAGGACTTTTTGTTACTAGGACTTTTTGTTACTATAAGACTTTTTGTTACTAGGACTTTTTGTTACTATAGGACTTTTTGTTACTAGGACTTTTTGTTACTATAAGACTTTTTGTTACTAGGACTTTTTATTACTTTGACTTTTTATTACTAGGACTTTTTGTTACTAGGACTTTTTGTTACTAGGACTTTTTATTACTAGGACTTTTTGTTACTAGGACTTTTCATTACCAGGACTTTTTGTTACTATGACTTTTTATTACTAGGACTTTTTTTACTATAGGACTTTTTGTTACTAGGACTTTTTGTTACTATAGGACTATTTGTTACTAGGACTTTTTGTTACTATAGGACTTTTTGTTACTAGGACTTTTTATTACTATAGGACTTTTTGTTACTAGGACTTTTTGTTACTAGGACTTTTTATTACTTGGACTTTTTGTAACTAGGACTTTTTGTTACTATAGAACTTTTTGTTACTAGGACTTTTTGTTACTATAAGACTTTTTGTTACTAGGACTTTTTATTACTTTGACTTTTTATTACTAGGACTTTTTGTTACTAGGACTTTTTGTTACTAGGACTTTTTATTACTAGGACTTTTAGTTACTAGGACTTTTCATTACCAGGACTTTTTGTTACTATGACTTTTTATTACTAGGGCTTTTTGTTACTAGGACTTTTTGTTACTAGGACTTTTTTTACTATAGGACTTTTTGTTACTAGGACTTTTTGTTACTATAGGACTATTTGTTACTAGGACTTTTTGTTACTATAGGACTTTTTGTTACTAGGACTTTTTATTATTATAGGACTTTTTGTTACTAGGACTTTTTGTTACTAGGACTTTTTGTTACTAGGACTTTTTGTTACTAGGACTTTTTATTACTAGGACTTTTTATTACCAGGACTTTTCATTACCAGGACTTTTTATTACTAGGACTTTTTATTACTTTGACTTTTTGTTATTATAGGACTTTTTGTTACTAGGACTTTTTATTACTAGGACTTTTTATTACTAGGATATTTTGTTACTAGGACTTTTTGTTACTATAGGACTTTTTGTTACTAGAACTTTTTGCTACTATAGGACTTTTTGTTACTAGGACTTTTTATTACTATAGGACTTTTTGCTACTAGGACTTTTTGTTACTAGGACTTTTTGTTACTAGTACTTTTTGTTACTAGGACTTTTTATTACTAGGACTTTTTATTACTATAGGACTTTTTGTTAATAGGACTTTTTGTTACTAGGACTTTTTGTTACTAGTACTTTTTGTTACTAGGACTTTTTATTACTAGGATTTTTTATTACTAGGACTTTTTATTACTAGGACTTTTTGTTACTATAGGACTTTTTGTTAGTGGGACTTTTTATTACTAGGACTTTTTATTACTAGGACTTTTTGTTACTATAGGACTTTTTGTAACTATAGGACTTTTTGTTACTAGGACTTTTTGTTACTATAGGACTTTTTGTTACTAGGACTTTTTGTTATTGTAGGACTTTTCATTACTAGGACTTTTCGTTACTAGGACTTTTTGTCACTATATGACTTTTGTTACCAGGACTTTTTGTTACTAGGACTTTTTATTACTAGGACTTTTTATTACTAGGACTTTTTGTTACTATAGGACTTTTTGTTACTGGGACTTTTTGTTACTATGACTTTTTGTTACTAGGACTTTTTGTTACTAAGACTTTTTGTTACTAGGACTTTTCGTTACTAGGACTTTTTGTCACTATATGACTTTTTGTTACCAGGACTTTTTATTACTAGGACTTTTTATTACTAGGAATTTTTATTACTAGGACTTTTTATTACCAAGGCTTTTCATTACCAGGACTTTTTATTACTAAGACTTTTTATTACTAGGACTTTTTTATTACTAGAACTTTTTATTACTAGGACTTTTTATTACTAGGACTTTTCATTACCAGGACTTTTCGTTACCAGGACTTTTTATTACTAGGACTTTTTATTACTAGGACTTTTTATTACTAGGACTTTTCATTACTAGGACTTTTCGTTACTAGGACTTTTCATTACTAGGACTTTTTGTTACTATGACTTTTTATTACTAGGACTTTTTTTACTATAGGACTTTTTGTTACTAGGACTTTTTGTTACTATAAGACTTTTTGTTACTAGGACTTTTTGTTACTATAGGACTTTTTGTTACTAGGACTTTTTGTTACTATAAGACTTTTTGTTACTAGGACTTTTTATTACTTTGACTTTTTATTACTAGGACTTTTTGTTACTAGGACTTTTTGTTACTAGGACTTTTTATTACTAGGACTTTTTGTTACTAGGACTTTTCATTACCAGGACTTTTTGTTACTATGACTTTTTATTACTAGGACTTTTTTTACTATAGGACTTTTTGTTACTAGGACTTTTTGTTACTATAGGACTATTTGTTACTAGGACTTTTTGTTACTATAGGACTTTTTGTTACTAGGACTTTTTATTACTATAGGACTTTTTGTTACTAGGACTTTTTGTTACTAGGACTTTTTATTACTTGGACTTTTTGTAACTAGGACTTTTTGTTACTATAGAACTTTTTGTTACTAGGACTTTTTGTTACTATACGACTTTTTGTTACTAGGACTTTTTATTACTTTGACTTTTTATTACTAGGACTTTTTGTTACTAGGACTTTTTGTTACTAGGACTTTTTATTACTAGGACTTTTAGTTACTAGGACTTTTCATTACCAGGACTTTTTGTTACTATGACTTTTTATTACTAGGGCTTTTTGTTACTAGGACTTTTTGTTACTAGGACTTTTTTTAATATAGGACTTTTTGTTACTAGGACTTTTTGTTACTATAGGACTATTTGTTACTAGGACTTTTTGTTACTATAGGACTTTTTGTTACTAGGACTTTTTATTACTATAGGACTTTTTGTTACTAGGACTTTTTGTTACTAGGAATTTTTGTTACTAGGACTTTTTGTTACTAGGACTTTTTATTACTAGGACTTTTTATTACCAGGACTTTTCATTACCAGGACTTTTTATTACTAGGACTTTTTATTACTTTGACTTTTTGTTATTATAGGACTTTTTGTTACTAGGACTTTTTATTACTAGGACTTTTTATTACTAGGATATTTTGTTACTAGGACTTTTTGTTACTATAGGACTTTTTGTTACTAGAACTTTTTGCTACTATAGGACTTTTTGTTACTAGGACTTTTTATTACTATAGGACTTTTTGTTACTAGGACTTTTTGTTACTAGGACTTTTTGTTACTAGTACTTTTTGTTACTAGGACTTTTTATTACTAGGAGTTTTTATTACTATAGGACTTTTTGTTAATAGGACTTTTTGTTAATAGGACTTTTTGTTAATAGGACTTTTTGTTATTAGTACTTTTTGTTACTAGGACTTTTTATTACTAGGATTTTTTATTACCAGAACTTTTCATTACCAGGACTTTTTATTACTAGGACTTTTTATTACTAGGACTTTTTATTACTAGGATATTTTGTTACTAGGACTTTTTGTTACTATAGGACTTTTTGTTACTAGAACTTTTTGCTACTATAGGACTTTTTGTTACTAGGACTTTTTATTACTATAGGACTTTTTGCTACTAGGACTTTTTGTTACTAGGACTTTTTGTTACTAGTACTTTTTGTTACTAGGACTTTTTATTACTAGGACTTTTTATTACTATAGGACTTTTTGTTAATAGGACTTTTTGTTACTAGGACTTTTTGTTACTAGTACTTTTTGTTACTAGGACTTTTTATTACTAGGATTTTTTATTACCAGAACTTTTCATTACCAGGACTTTTTATTACTAGGACTTTTTATTACTAGGACTTTTTGTTACTATAGGACTTTTTGTTAGTGGGACTTTTTATTACTAGGACTTTTTATTACTAGGACTTTTTGTTACTATAGGACTTTTTGTAACTATAGGACTTTTTGTTACTAGGACTTTTTGTTACTATAGGACTTTTTGTTACTAGGACTTTTTGTTATTGTAGGACTTTTCATTACTAGGACTTTTCGTTACTAGGACTTTTTGTCACTATATGACTTTTGTTACCAGGACTTTTTGTTACTAGGACTTTTTATTACTAGGACTTTTTATTACTAGGACTTTTTGTTACTATAGGACTTTTTGTTACTGGGACTTTTTGTTACTATGACTTTTTGTTACTAGGACTTTTTGTTACTAAGACTTTTTGTTACTAGGACTTTTCGTTACTAGGACTTTTTGTCACTATATGACTTTTTGTTACCAGGACTTTTTATTACTAGGACTTTTTATTACTAGGAATTTTTATTACTAGGACTTTTTATTACCAAGGCTTTTCATTACCAGGACTTTTTATTACTAAGACTTTTTATTACTAGGACTTTTTTATTACTAGAACTTTTTATTACTAGGACTTTTTATTACTAGGACTTTTCATTACCAGGACTTTTCGTTACCAGGACTTTTTATTACTAGGACTTTTTATTACTAGGACTTTTTATTACTAGGACTTTTCATTACTAGGACTTTTCGATACTAGGACTTTTCATTACTAGGACTTTTTGTTACTATGACTTTTTATTACTAGGACTTTTTTTACTATAGGACTTTTTGTTACTAGGACTTTTTGTTACTATAAGACTTTTTGTTACTAGGACTTTTTGTTACTATAGGACTTTTTGTTACTAGGACTTTTTGTTACTATAAGACTTTTTGTTACTAGGACTTTTTATTACTTTGACTTTTTATTACTAGGACTTTTTGTTACTAGGACTTTTTGTTACTAGGACTTTTTATTACTAGGACTTTTTGTTACTAGGACTTTTCATTACCAGGACTTTTTGTTACTATGACTTTTTATTACTAGGACTTTTTTTACTATAGGACTTTTTGTTACTAGGACTTTTTGTTACTATAGGACTATTTGTTACTAGGACTTTTTGTTACTATAGGACTTTTTGTTACTAGGACTTTTTATTACTATAGGACTTTTTGTTACTAGGACTTTTTGTTACTAGGACTTTTTATTACTTGGACTTTTTGTAACTAGGACTTTTTGTTACTATAGAACTTTTTGTTACTAGGACTTTTTGTTACTATACGACTTTTTGTTACTAGGACTTTTTATTACTTTGACTTTTTATTACTAGGACTTTTTGTTACTAGGACTTTTTGTTACTAGGACTTTTTATTACTAGGACTTTTAGTTACTAGGACTTTTCATTACCAGGACTTTTTGTTACTATGACTTTTTATTACTAGGGCTTTTTGTTACTAGGACTTTTTGTTACTAGGACTTTTTTTAATATAGGACTTTTTGTTACTAGGACTTTTTGTTACTATAGGACTATTTGTTACTAGGACTTTTTGTTACTATAGGACTTTTTGTTACTAGGACTTTTTATTACTATAGGACTTTTTGTTACTAGGACTTTTTGTTACTAGGAATTTTTGTTACTAGGACTTTTTGTTACTAGGACTTTTTATTACTAGGACTTTTTATTACCAGGACTTTTCATTACCAGGACTTTTTATTACTAGGACTTTTTATTACTTTGACTTTTTGTTATTATAGGACTTTTTGTTACTAGGACTTTTTATTACTAGGACTTTTTATTACTAGGATATTTTGTTACTAGGACTTTTTGTTACTATAGGACTTTTTGTTACTAGAACTTTTTGCTACTATAGGACTTTTTGTTACTAGGACTTTTTATTACTATAGGACTTTTTGTTACTAGGACTTTTTGTTACTAGGACTTTTTGTTACTAGTACTTTTTGTTACTAGGACTTTTTATTACTAGGAGTTTTTATTACTATAGGACTTTTTGTTAATAGGACTTTTTGTTAATAGGACTTTTTGTTATTAGTACTTTTTGTTACTAGGACTTTTTATTACTAGGATTTTTTATTACCAGAACTTTTCATTACCAGGACTTTTTATTACTAGGACTTTTTATTACTAGGACTTTTTGTTACTATAGGACTTTTTGTTAGTGGGACTTTTTATTACTAGGACTTTTTATTACTAGGACTTTTTGTTACTATAGGACTTTTTGTAACTATAGGACTTTTTATTACTAGGACTTTTCATTACCAGGACTTTTCGTTACCAGGACTTTTTATTACTAGGACTTTTTATTACTAGGACTTTTTATTACTAGGACTTTTCATTACTAGGACTTTTCGTTACTAGGACTTTTCATTACTAGGACTTTTTGTTACTATGACTTTTTATTACTATGACTTTTTTTACTATAGGACTTTTTGTTACTAGGACTTTTTGTTACTATAAGACTTTTTGTTACTAGGACTTTTTGTTACTATAGGACTTTTTGTTACTAGGACTTTTTGTTACTATAAGACTTTTTGTTACTAGGACTTTTTATTACTTTGACTTTTTATTACTAGGACTTTTTGTTACTAGGACTTTTTGTTACTAGGACTTTTTATTACTAGGACTTTTTGTTACTAGGACTTTTCATTACCAGGACTTTTTGTTACTATGACTTTTTATTACTAGGACTTTTTTTACTATAGGACTTTTTGTTACTAGGACTTTTTGTTACTATAGGACTATTTGTTACTAGGACTTTTTGTTACTATAGGACTTTTTGTTACTAGGACTTTTTATTACTATAGGACTTTTTGTTACTAGGACTTTTTGTTACTAGGACTTTTTATTACTTGGACTTTTTGTAACTAGGACTTTTTGTTACTATAGAACTTTTTGTTACTAGGACTTTTTGTTACTATACGACTTTTTGTTACTAGGACTTTTTATTACTTTGACTTTTTATTACTAGGACTTTTTGTTACTAGGACTTTTTGTTACTAGGACTTTTTATTACTAGGACTTTTAGTTACTAGGACTTTTCATTACCAGGACTTTTTGTTACTATGACTTTTTATTACTAGGGCTTTTTGTTACTAGGACTTTTTGTTACTAGGACTTTTTTTACTATAGGACTTTTTGTTACTAGGACTTTTTGTTACTATAGGACTATTTGTTACTAGGACTTTTTGTTACTATAGGACTTTTTGTTACTAGGACTTTTTATTACTATAGGACTTTTTGTTACTAGGACTTTTTGTTACTAGGAATTTTTGTTACTAGGACTTTTTGTTACTAGGACTTTTTATTACTAGGACTTTTTATTACCAGGACTTTTCATTACCAGGACTTTTTATTACTAGGACTTTTTATTACTTTGACTTTTTGTTATTATAGGACTTTTTGTTACTAGGACTTTTTATTACTAGGACTTTTTATTACTAGGATATTTTGTTACTAGGACTTTTTGTTACTATAGGACTTTTTGTTACTAGAACTTTTTGCTACTATAGGACTTTTTGTTACTAGGACTTTTTATTACTATAGGACTTTTTGTTACTAGGACTTTTTGTTACTAGGACTTTTTGTTACTAGTACTTTTTGTTACTAGGACTTTTTATTACTAGGAGTTTTTATTACTATAGGACTTTTTGTTAATAGGACTTTTTGTTAATAGGACTTTTTGTTATTAGTACTTTTTGTTACTAGGACTTTTTATTACTAGGATTTTTTATTACCAGAACTTTTCATTACCAGGACTTTTTATTACTAGGACTTTTTATTACTAGGACTTTTTGTTACTATAGGACTTTTTGTTAGTGGGACTTTTTATTACTAGGACTTTTTATTACTAGGACTTTTTGTTACTATAGGACTTTTTGTAACTATAGGACTTTTTGTTACTAGGACTTTTTGTTACTATAGGACTTTTTGTTACTAGGACTTTTTGTTATTGTAGGACTTTTCATTACTAGGACTTTTCGTTACTAGGACTTTTTGTCACTATATGACTTTTGTTACCAGGACTTTTTGTTACTAGGACTTTTTATTACTAGGACTTTTTATTACTAGGACTTTTTGTTACTATAGGACTTTTTGTTACTGGGACTTTTTGTTACTATGACTTTTTATTACTAGGACTTTTTGTTACTAGGACTTTTTGTTACTAGGAATTTTTTCCTATAGGACTTTTTGTTACTAGGACTTTTTGTTACTATAGGACTTTTTGTTACTAGGACTTTTTGTTACTAGGACTTTTTGTTACTAAGACTTTTTGTTACTAGGACTTTTCGTTACTAGGACTTTTTGTCACTATATGACTTTTTGTTACCAGGACTTTTTATTACTAGGACTTTTTATTACTAGGAATTTTTATTATTAGGACTTTTTATTACTAGGAATTTTTATTACTAGGACTTTTTATTACCAAGGCTTTTCATTACCAGGACTTTTTATTACTAAGACTTTTTATTACTAGGACTTTTTTATTACTAGGACTTTTTATTACTAGGACTTTTTATTACTAGGACTTTTCATTACCAGGACTTTTCGTTACCAGGACTTTTTATTACTAGGACTTTTTTTTACTAGGACTTTTTATTACTAGGACTTTCCATTACTAGGACTTTTCGTTACTAGGACTTTTCATTACTAGGACTTTTTATTACTAGGACTTTTTGTTACTAGGACTTATTGTTACTATAGGACTTTTTATTACTAGGACTTTTTGTTACTAGGACTTTTTGTTACTAGGACTTTTTATTACTAGGACATTTTATTACTAGGACTTTTTGTTACTAGGACTTTTCATTACCAGGACTTTTTGTTACTATGACTTTTTATTACTAGGACTTTATTTACTATAGGACTTTTTGTTACTAGGACTTTTTGTTACTATAGGACTATTTGTTACTAGGACTTTTTGTTACTATAGGACTTTTTGTTACTAGGACTTTTTATTACTATAGGACTTTTTGTTACTAGGACTTTTTGTTACTAGGACTTTTTATTACTTGGACTTTTTGTAACTAGGACTTTTTGTTACTATAGAACTTTTTGTTACTAGGACTTTTTGTTACTATAAGACTTTTTGTTACTAGGACTTTTTATTACTTTGACTTTTTATTACTAGGACTTTTTGTTACTAGGACTTTTTGTTACTAGGACTTTTTATTACTAGGACTTTTAGTTACTAGGACTTTTCATTACCAGGACTTTTTGTTACTATGACTTTTTATTACTAGGGCTTTTTGTTACTAGGACTTTTTGTTACTAGGACTTTTTTTACTATAGGACTTTTTGTTACTAGGACTTTTTGTTACTATAGGACTATTTGTTACTAGGACTTTTTGTTACTATAGGACTTTTTGTTACTAGGACTTTTTATTATTATAGGACTTTTTGTTACTAGGACTTTTTGTTACTAGGACTTTTTGTTACTAGGACTTTTTGTTACTAGGACTTTTTATTACTTGGACTTTTTATTACCAGGACTTTTCATTACCATGACTTTTTATTACTTTGACTTTTTGTTATTATAGGACTTTTTGTTACTAGGACTTTTTATTACTAGGACTTTTTATTACTAGGATATTTTGTTACTAGGACTTTTTGTTACTATAGGACTTTTTGTTACTAGAACTTTTTGCTACTCCCAGGTAACATTTGAATATTCCGGGAATGTTCCATTCGGATTTAATGTTCCCCAATATTCCCACATTCCATACTGATGCTCCCGGAATCTTCCTGGAACATAAGAATGGAATATAATTCCAATTGAATATTCAGGGAATGTTCCCTCAAGCTCATTAAATTCATAACATGTAAATTCATTTTTATGAATGTTCAGGGAATACTCGCTGAACATCAGTAAATTTATTCCATTTTCGAATCTTTTATGGAATATTCAGGGAACATTCCCTGAATATTGACCAACCTTTACATAATTCTATCAATAAAGTATTTCAATGGAGTATTCGAGGGATATTCCCTGAACAAATGTTTATTCATACTATCTTCTACAATTTAATGGAATATTTAGGGAACATTCCTGGATTATTGGAAAAATTGAAGATAATCCTAAACATTAATCTCTTCCATGGGAGTATTCAAGGAATATTCCCTGAACATGAAATTTTCGAACTATCTTCTACAATTTAATGGAATGTTTAGGGAACATTCCTGGATTATCGGATAATACTTAAAATAATTATAAGCATTCATCTCTTCCTAGGGAGTATTCAAGGAATATTTCCTGAACAAAAGATTTTCAACCTATCTTCTACAAATTAATGGAATATTTAGGGAACATTCCTGGATTATTGGATAATACTTTAAATAATTCTAAATATTCTTCTCTTCCTTGGGAGTATTCGAGGAATATTCCCTGAACAAAAGATTTCCAAACTATCTTCTACAATTTAATGGAATATTCAGGGAACATCCCTGGATTATCGGATAATACTTTAAATAATTCTAAACATTCATCTCTTCCATGGGAGTATTCAAGGAATATTCCCTGAAACATAAGGTTTTCGAACTATCTTCTACAATTTAATGGAATGTTTAGGGAACATCCCTGGATTATCGGATAATACTTTAAATAATTCTAAACATTCTTCTCTTCCTTGGGAGTATTCAAGGAATATTCCATGAACATAAGATTTTCAAACTATTTTCTACTATTTAATGGAATATTTAGGGAACATTCCTGGATTATTGGAATAAGTGAAAATAATTCTAAACATTCATCTCTTCCTTGGGAATATTCAAAGAATATTTCCTGAACATATGATTTTCGAACTATCTTCTACAATTTAATGAATTATTCAGGGAACATTCCTGGATTATTGGAAAAACTGAAAATAATTCAAAACATTAAACTCTTCCCTGGGAGTATTCAAGGAATATTCCCTGAACATAAGATTTTCGAACTATCTTCTACAATTTAATGGAATATTTAGGGAACATTCCTGGATTATTGGAAAAACTGAAAATAATTTTTAACATTCATCTCTTCCTTGGGAGTATTCAAGGAATATTCCCTGAACATAAGATTTTCGAATTATCTTCTACAATTTAATGAAATGTTTAGGGAACATCCCTGGATTATCGGATAATACTTTAAATAATTCTAAACACCCATCTCTTCCTTGGGAGTATTCAAGGAATAGTCCCTGAACATAAGATTTTCAACCTTTTTTCTACAATTTAATGGAATGTTTAGGGAACATCCCTGGATTATCGGATAATACTTTAAATAATTCTAAACATTCTTCTCTTCCTTGGGAGTATTCAAGTAATATTCCATGAACATAAGATTTTCAAACTATTTTCTACAATTTAATGGAATATTTAGGGAACATTCCTGGATTATTGGAATAAGTGAAAATAATTCTAAACATTCATCTCTTCCTTGGGAATATTCAAAGAATATTTCCTGAACATATGATTTTCGAACTATCTTCTACAATTTAATGAATTATTCAGGGAACATTCCTGGATTATTGGAAAAACTGAAAATAATTCAAAACATTAAACTCTTCCCTGGGAGTATTCAAGGAATATTCCCTGAACATAAGATTTTCGAACAATTTAATGGAATGTTTAGGGAACACTCTTGGATTATCGGATAATAATTTAAATAATTATAATAATTATAAGGAGTATTGAAGGAATATTCCCTGAACATAACTAGAAGCATACAATATTCTACAAAATAATGGAATGTCTAAGGAACATTCCTGGATTATAGGAAAATACTTTAAATAATTCAAACAATCAACTATTTCCATTGAGTATTCAAGGAATATTCCCTGAATATAAGTTTATTTATTCTATATTCTACAATTAAGTGGAATTTTTAGGAAATATTCCTGGATTATCGGAGAATACTTTAATTGATTAAACTAAATAAATGGATTTCTTGAGTAGAATTTCCATAACATAAGTATAGATGCAAACAATATTCTACAAGTAAATGGAATCTTTAAGGAATATTCCTGGATTATCAGAAGATACTTTAAATAATTCTAACATTTTACTATGTCATTTGAGTACCAAAGGAATATTCCCTCAATATTAGCATATTCATACGATCTTGTATAATTAAATGGAATGTTCAGGGAACATTCCTGAATTATCGGTAAAACAATAGAATTATTTTAAGTTTACCGATAATCCAGGAATGTTCTACATTCCATTATATTGTAGAATATTGTATGCATATAGTTATGTTCAGAGGTTTTTTCTTTAATACTTTGCAAGTATTATTCGTAATTATAAGAATATTTGTAATATTTGTAATATTTGTAATATTTGTAATATTGTAATATTTGTAATATTGTAATATTTGTAATATTTATAATATTTGTAATATTTGTTAAAGTGTGATCCGATAATCCAAGAGTGTTCCCACAACATTCCAATAAATTATAGAAGATAATTTGAAAATATTATGTTCAGGGAATATTTCTTGAATATTCCCAAGGATTTATAATTCAGAATTCTAATTAATCAATATTATTGCTACCTAGACTTGCAAGGGGTGTTGACTACTGAATTTAAATATATAATAAAAATTCTACTGAATATGAATATATAAAACAATTAAGAGGATTTATTAAAATTATTCTGGTGTAATGTTAATGGTTATAATCATATATTAAAAACTTTCGATATGAGATAATCAATTTCTTAAAGTTTAAATCATCTTTTTATATCTTGTGAATTATATTTAAACCCCGTGCGAGGCTAAGCCATTTCTGATATTCGTTGAGTTGTGCAGTGTGCGTGACGTCATCACAGCAACACTCGAAAGTCAAATTTAAAGTAACTAAAATGCGTCAAATCATAATAATTTTAATTTGTGGTCAATATATGAATGCAATAATAAATTTAGTTTATTATTTAATCACATAAGTCTCTTATTTTCTATTTAATAGTACTGCCTTGATGACGTCACGTACACTAAGCACATGATATGCCTCTGTCAAGTAAAAGTTCATATGGAACAGTTGAAACTTGTTCAGTTCTATTTTCCATTTCACAGCGAGTGGTCGAGCGAATTGTTGTGCAATTAATGGATCGAAATTGTTTACTCCTTTCGTCAAATATGGAACAAATACTATTGAAAAAACAATTATTTTCAGTTCAACTTAGAGAATATAGTAGCTACATTCAACGCTATTGAAAATAGGTAGAATGGTAAAGATTTTACTTTCAAAAACGTGCCCGTGAAATAAGTGTCGCCGCCATATTAAACAGCAGTTGTCCGCTAGGTGGCTTCCTGCTACCCTATCCTATCGGAAGTTAGCCATATTGCAGCAGTAGGTAGCTAGTGAATATTACACTATTTACGCAGGCTACCACCAAACTACAGAGATGATTCTTATTGGCTCTTGTGACAGAGCTACTCTGATATCATTAACTGTAAGTATAGGTATAACTAATTTGGTATCATCAAATTAAATAGGTAGTTTAATCAAATTCCTATATCGTTTTACTAAATTAGGTCCGTAGGCACATGATCTCGAGCAATCTAGTATCTTAATAAACAATGAAGAAATGAATACATGTTGCAAGAGTACCTACCTAGGTACTTACCTATGTGTAGATATGTTATTAATTTTACTCTCTTACAGTTATATAGGCTTATCTTTATTATTGTTTAGGTATGCTTAGTTACCTTTGTACTAGGGCTAGTTACGAATTATCGGTCAGTTCCATATCTTCGATCATATGAAAAACTATACTAGGAGCTACCTATCTATAGACTATAGGTAGGGTAAGTTACGCTTTGTCGGTCGGTTTCACATGTTCAGTCATATAAGAAAAAACTATATACCTAATCGGAAATTTATTTTTATTGGTATCCACATGGATACCAATAAAAGTAATAATTTTTATATATTTTTTCTTATATGACCAATAATGTGATTGTGAAACTGTTCGATTATTCGTAACTTACCTACCCTAGGTAACTATTAATTATTATTGAATTCTTGTATTTATTAATGTATTATGGATGGTAACGGAGTCATATCATGGATATAAATTATTTAAACATTAGGCTAATTAATTATTGTTAGGTACTACCCATGTACCTAAATCGTTTTCTCTTCTGAGTCTATGACCGAAGATGTGGAACTGACCGATAATTCATAATTTGCCCTAATATCAAGTTAGCTATGACAATTCATCATTATTCATGCCTATAAATTATAAAGTTATCAGTCTTGCCAATACTTTTTTCAACTGTCAACTGATAGGTAAAATAAAAGTAATAATTAATGAGGTGATAGAATGAGTACCTAGCAAAATGACCTGCTGATAGGTATAACTGTGATCGAATTGACTCACTTCAGGGCAACTTTTTGATAACTCTATTTCTAGTAATGCATGAGTCATGATTTGAATTGAAATGTATATATTATAATTTATAGCTATTGTTAATATTATCCCTCCCAATAATAAAGAGCAATGTGTTTTTATAAATATATATATAAATCCATCATGCTCAAGAATTTTTTTTATAAAACTCAATTTTCTTATACTAAATATCTTCCAATACTCCAAAATTTTCCGAAAACTACCAAATTTTCCGGAAAACTACCAAATTTTCCGAAAACTACCAAATTTTCCGATAACTACCAAATTTTCCGAAAACTACCAAATTTTCCGAAAACTACCAAATTTTCCTAAAACTACCAAATTTTCCTAAAACTACCAAATTTTCCTAAAACTACCAAATTTTCCGAAAGCATTTTATTTCCGAAAGCATTAAATTTTCCGAAAGCATTAAATTTTCCGAAAGCATTAAATTTTCCGAAAGCAATAAATTTTCCGAAAGCATTAAATTTTCCGAAAGCATTAAATTTTCCGAAAGCATTAAATTTTCCGAAAGCATTATATTTTCCGAAAGCATTAAATTTTCCGAAAGCATTAAATTTTCCGAAAGCATTAAATTTTCCGAAAGCATTAAATTTTCCGAAAGCATTAAATTTTCCGAAAGCATTAAATTTTCCGAAAGCATTAAATTTTCCTAAAACATTAAATTTTCCTAAAACATTAAATTTTCAGTAAACATTAAATTTTCCGAAAGCATTAAATTTTCAGTAAACATTGAATTTTCCGAAAACATTGAATTTTCCGAAAACATTAAATTTTCCGAAAATATTAAATTTTCCGAAAATATTAAATTTTCCTAAAACATTAAATTTTCCTAAAACATTAAATTTTCCGAAAATATTAAATTTTCCGAAAATATTAAATTTTCCTAAAACATTAAATTTTCCTAAAACATTAAATTTTCCTAAAACATTTATTTTTCCGAAATCATTAAATTTTCAGTAAACATTAAATTTTCAGTAAACATTAAATTTTCAGTAAACATTAAATTTTCAGTAAACATTAAATTTTCAGTAAACATTAAATTTTCAGTAAACATTAAATTTTCAGTAAACATTAAATTTTTCGAAAACTCAAACTTGTCCGAAGATCAAATTTTCTCTCAAGAAACTCATCCAAATTCATCCAAAACCTCAATTCTTTCAAAAACTCAAAATTCTTCCAAAAACTCAAAATTCTTCCAAAAACTTAAAATTCTTCCAGAAACTCAAAATTCTTCCAGAAACTCAAAATTCTTCCAAAAACTCAAAATTCTTCCAAAAAACTCAAAATTCTTCCAAAAAACTCAATATTCTTCAAAACTCAAAATTCTTCAAAAACTCAAAATTCTCCAAAAAACTCAAAATTATTCCATAAACTCAAAATTATTCCATAAACTCAAAATTATTCCAAAAACTCAAAATTATTCCAAAAACTCAAATTTTCCGGAAACTCATAATTTTACAAAACTATTTTAAGGAAACACTCAATTTCCGTTTTCCATTAAAAATCCGTTATTCATAACGGGATAATAACTAGCTTAAATCATAATAGCCAATACAGCTCATGCAATTGTAATCTCATTGTATACCCCTCTCTTACAGTTCCAGCTCTTCTACTCTTAAATGACGAATAACGATGTTCATACTTCATAGCAAATTGGGTTCTCTTCACTGATGTAAATCAAAAAAGAAATAAGGAAGCATGTCACAGTAGCTACTACAGAAAATACGAAATCCTAATATTTTTTGGACAATCTTGATCGAAAAAGCTAGGTGAGTATTGTAGCAATTATATTCTTATGAATAATTCATTAATTATATCTAGTTAATTAGCAATATCTGAAAAAGTTATTGAAATCATAATTCAATCTTTCAGATAATTTAGTAATATTTTTAGACACCAATTAATTATTCATTGGTTCTTGAATGAGGCCAACCTTCGAATGCTACTTCTAATATGCATCCTGCATGCAATAATCTATGGATATATACTTTATTTTAATTTCAGAGCATTAGTACTCTTTTAACTACTAATAGGGTTAAAGTCTATTCTATTCTTAATTATTTTAATTATATCCAATGCTATTTATTTGTAGCTGCTAAATCACTTTAATTTTTGCAGAATAATAGTTAAGCCAATTTCAATTACAGATACTTTGAGACGGACATCTAATGGGAGAATGGCTGTACAACTTCAGAGATCTACTGTGTGGTCGGACTGTGGGTGCGAGGAACAGAAAAATGGACGAGAAGAATGAATGAAGTTGTTCCCTTCCTAAGGTTTCCCCTCTATTCATTAAATCTGGTGTCTCATGTTCAGTAATTGATGAGACTATTTACTCAGCTATGCTGGGTAAGTTACAAATTGATGTACAGTTCCACATTTTCGATTATACTACCTATAAAACGAATATATTTAATATAACTTTTCTATACGTTATTTTTATTGGTCACCAATCTAAAACGTTCAATTTTATAATTTTTACTTCTATGATCGAGAATGTGGAAATATCGATAATTTGTAACTGACCCTAAATAGTGAACCTCAAATTATGACTATTTACAATTTGTTTAATAAGCCAGGCGGGGATCTTTCCTGAAGCTATATATGGCTAATGGAAGAGAATGAGAGTAGCGTCTCTTGGGTTTTTACGTGTTGTAATTTTCATTATGGATTGTCTTTTTTTACTTTTACCAAGTTTATAATTTTATTAACGCTACTTGCAGTTTTAGAGGATAATGCTAGAGATATGCTCTTCAACTACGAGGTCTTAGAGATTTTGTGTTAGGTAGACAGGATCGTATAGGCTTTATTTGGAGACAATTTTGTCATTTATCGTCATATACCTTGGTAAGTGACTGTATTCACGATGTAGCTTTTCTGTATCAATGAGCATTGTCAACTTGCCCTAATCTAGAGAGAACTTGCCCTAATCTAGAGACAACTTGCCCTAATCTTGAGACAACTTGCCCTAATCTTGAGAAAACTTGCCCTAATCTTGAGAAAACTTGCCCTAATCTTGAGAAAACTTGCCCTATTCTTGAGACAACTTGCCCTATTCTTGAGACAACTTGCCCTAATCTTGAGACAACTTGCCCTAATCTTGAGACAACTTGCCCTAATCTTGAGACAACTTGCCCTAATCTTGAGACAACTTGCCCTAATCTTGAGATAACTTGCCCTAATCTTGAGATAACTTGCCCTAATCTTGAGATAACTGACCCTAATCTTCTGACAACTTGCCCTAATCTTCTGACAACTTGCCCTAATCTTCTGACAACTTGCCCTAATCTTCTGACAACTTGCCCTAATTTTCTGACAACTTGCCCTAATCTTCTGACAACTTGCCCTAATCTTCTGACAACTTGCCCTAATCTTCTGACAACTTGCCCTAATCTTCTGACAACTTGCCCTAATCTTGAGATAACTTGCCCTAATCTTCTGACAACTTGCCCTAATCTTCTGACAACTTGCCCTAATCTTGAGATAACTTGCCCTAATCTTGAGATAACTTGCCCTAATCTTGAGATAACTGACCCTAATCTTCAGACAACTGACCCTAATCTTCAGACAACTGACCCTAATCTTCAGACAACTGACCCTAATCTTCAGACAACTGACCCTAATCTTCTGACAACTGACCCTAATCTTCTGACAACTTGCCCTAATCTTCTGACAACTTGCCCTAATCTTCTGACAACTTGCCCTAATCTTCTGACAACTTGCCCTAATCTTCTGACAACTGATCCTAATCTTCTGACAACTGATCCTAATCTTCTGACAACTGATCCTAATCTTCTGACAACTGATCCTAATCTTCTGACAACTGATCCTAATCTTCAGACAACTGATCCTAATCTTGAGACAACTGATCCTAATCTTGAGACAACTGATCCTAATCTTGAGACTAGTGATCCTAATCTTGAGACTACTGATCCTAATCTTGAGACTACTGATCCTAATCTTGAGACTACTGATCCTAATCTTGAGACTACTGATCCTAATCTTGAGACTACTGATCCTAATCTTGAGACTACTGATCCTAATCTTGAGACAACTGATCTTAATCTTGAGACTACTGATCCTAATCTTGAGACTACTGATCCTAATTTTGAGACTACTGATCCTAATTTTGAGACTACAGATCCTAATTTTGAGACTACAGATCCTAATTTTGAGACTACAGATCCTAATTTTGAGACTACTGATCCTAATTTTGAGACTACAGATCCTAATTTTGAGACTACAGATCCTAATTTTGAGACTACTGATCCTAATTTTGAGACTACTGATCCTAATTTTGAGACTACTGATCCTAATCTTGCAGCTATAGAACGTTTGTAAATAAAGAGTTAAATATATAGTCTAAGGTAGAAATTTTGTTAGATAGAATGTTATAGATAAATATTAAGTTAGTTATCTAGATTTTTTGTTCAAGTATTTTAATAGATTTTTAAAACGTTTTTATAGCCTTCAGGGTAATGGAATTTGAGCAGCTATACGTGTCAGGTACCTGAATAAAATATCCTCTTACTTGCTAATCATTTCCCTATAATCTATATTAATTAAACTATAGATGAAGCATCCATTTGAATAATTAGTTTTTATCCAAAAATAGCACAATATTTGTCTTTCAATAAATCTATTGGTTACATCTTCAATTATCATGTTTTCTGTTTTTTAGGTAATTATTTACTATAAACTGTTATTCCTCTATTTTTACCGTCTGTCATTTCTTCCTATAATTCCTTGAGTTCATTTTCATTTTGGTTTCTGCAATATTGACAGAGTGCGCTGGGTCTACACTGTCACCTGTGATATCACAGTAGTCGACCTTGTGCATTGAGCTTAGTTTTACTTCCCCCCTCTTCCATGATGTTTTCTTTCTATTTTCTTGATGGAAAAAGTCATTGAAAATAGGATGCGAGAGTATACTGTAAAACTATTAGATAGTAGTAAAAATATATTACCATTGATTCCGCAGCAAATCTTGACTCAATATAGCTTATATAGTAGATTACTACCATCTTGACCAGGTGACATTTAACATTCCACTATAAATTCACAGTTCTAATTTAGTCTTCTGAAAGTGTTCCATAGGATTCTTCTGACAGTGTTCTAAAGGAATTTTCAAAGAATGTTCCTAAGGAGTCTTCAGAGAATGTTCCAAAGGAGTCTTCAGAGAATGTTCCAAAAGAGTCTTCAGAAGTTGTTTCAAAGGAGCTTCAAGTAATGTTCCAATGGAGTATTCGGGGAATGTTCCAATGGAGTCTTCAGGGAATGTTCCAATGGAGTCTTCGGGGAATATTCCAATGGAGTCTTCGGGGAATATTCCAATGGAGTCTTCGGGGAATGTTCCAATGGAGTCTTCGGGGAATGTTCCAATGGAGTCTTCGGGGAATGTTCCAATGGAATCTTCGGGGAATGTTCCAATGGAATCTTCGGGGAATGTTCCAATGGAGTCTTCGGGGAATGTTCCAATGGAGTCTTCAGGGAATGTTCCAATGGAGTCTTCATGGAATGTTCCAATGGAGTCTTCATGGAATGTTCCAATGGAGTCTTCATGGAATTTTCCAAAGGAGTCTTCAGGGAATTTTCCAATGGAGTCTTCAGGGAATGTTCCAATGGAGTCTTCAGGTAATGTTCCAATGGAGTCTTCAGGGAATGTTCCTATGGAGTCTTCAGGGAATATTCCAAAGGAGTCTTCAGGGAATGTTCCAATGGAGTTTTCAGGGAATGTTCCAAAGGGAATATTTTTGAAGATTCCATTGGAATATTCCTGGAATGTGTCAGAAAAGGAACATTCAGGGGACATTCCAGTGGAACATTCAGGGAACGTTCCGATGGAACGTTCCTGGAATCTTCTGGGAAGGTTCAATGTTACCTGGGCTATAGGACTTTTTGTTACTAGGACTTTTTGTTACTAGGAATTTTTGTTACTAGGACTTTTTGTTACTAGGACTTTTTATTACTAGGACTTTTTATTACCAGGACTTTTCATTACCAGGACTTTTTATTACTAGGACTTTTTATTACTTTGACTTTTTGTTATTATAGGACTTTTTGTTACTAGGACTTTTTATTACTAGGACTTTTTATTACTAGGATATTTTGTTACTAGGACTTTTTGTTACTATAGGACTTTTTGTTACTAGAACTTTTTGCTACTATAGGACTTTTTGTTACTAGGACTTTTTATTACTATAGGACTTTTTGTTACTAGGACTTTTTGTTACTAGGACTTTTTGTTACTAGTACTTTTTGTTACTAGGACTTTTTATTACTAGGAGTTTTTATTACTATAGGACTTTTTGTTAATAGGACTTTTTGTTAATAGGACTTTTTGTTATTAGTACTTTTTGTTACTAGGACTTTTTATTACTAGGATTTTTTATTACCAGAACTTTTCATTACCAGGACTTTTTATTACTAGGACTTTTTATTACTAGGACTTTTTGTTACTATAGGACTTTTTGTTAGTGGGACTTTTTATTACTAGGACTTTTTATTACTAGGACTTTTTGTTACTATAGGACTTTTTGTAACTATAGGACTTTTTGTTACTAGGACTTTTTGTTACTATAGGACTTTTTGTTACTAGGACTTTTTGTTATTGTAGGACTTTTCATTACTAGGACTTTTCGTTACTAGGACTTTTTGTCACTATATGACTTTTGTTACCAGGACTTTTTGTTACTAGGACTTTTTATTACTAGGACTTTTTATTACTAGGACTTTTTGTTACTATAGGACTTTTTGTTACTGGGACTTTTTGTTACTATGACTTTTTATTACTAGGACTTTTTGTTACTAGGACTTTTTGTTACTAGGAATTTTTTCCTATAGGACTTTTTGTTACTAGGACTTTTTGTTACTATAGGACTTTTTGTTACTAGGACTTTTTGTTACTAGGACTTTTTGTTACTAAGACTTTTTGTTACTAGGACTTTTCGTTACTAGGACTTTTTGTCACTATATGACTTTTTGTTACCAGGACTTTTTATTACTAGGACTTTTTATTACTAGGAATTTTTATTATTAGGACTTTTTATTACTAGGAATTTTTATTACTAGGACTTTTTATTACCAAGGCTTTTCATTACCAGGACTTTTTATTACTAAGACTTTTTATTACTAGGACTTTTTTATTACTAGGACTTTTTATTACTAGGACTTTTTATTACTAGGACTTTTCATTACCAGGACTTTTCGTTACCAGGACTTTTTATTACTAGGACTTTTTTTTACTAGGACTTTTTATTACTAGGACTTTCCATTACTAGGACTTTTCGTTACTAGGACTTTTCATTACTAGGACTTTTTATTACTAGGACTTTTTGTTACTAGAACTTATTGTTACTATAGGACTTTTTATTACTAGGACTTTTTGTTACTAGGACTTTTTGTTACTAGGACTTTTTATTACTAGGACATTTTATTACTAGGACTTTTTGTTACTAGGACTTTTCATTACCAGGACTTTTTGTTACTATGACTTTTTATTACTAGGACTTTATTTACTATAGGACTTTTTGTTACTAGGACTTTTTGTTACTATAGGACTATTTGTTACTAGGACTTTTTGTTACTATAGGACTTTTTGTTACTAGGACTTTTTATTACTATAGGACATTTTGTTACTAGGACTTTTTGTTACTAGGACTTTTTATTACTTGGACTTTTTGTAACTAGGACTTTTTGTTACTATAGAACTTTTTGTTACTAGGACTTTTTGTTACTATAAGACTTTTTGTTACTAGGACTTTTTATTACTTTGACTTTTTATTACTAGGACTTTTTGTTACTAGGACTTTTTGTTACTAGGACTTTTTATTACTAGGACTTTTAGTTACTAGGACTTTTCATTACCAGGACTTTTTGTTACTATGACTTTTTATTACTAGGGCTTTTTGTTACTAGGACTTTTTGTTACTAGGACTTTTTTTACTATAGGACTTTTTGTTACTAGGACTTTTTGTTACTATAGGACTATTTGTTACTAGGACTTTTTGTTACTATAGGACTTTTTGTTACTAGGACTTTTTATTATTATAGGACTTTTTGTTACTAGGACTTTTTGTTACTAGGACTTTTTGTTACTAGGACTTTTTGTTACTAGGACTTTTTATTACTTGGACTTTTTATTACCAGGACTTTTCATTACCATGACTTTTTATTACTAGGACTTTTTATTACTTTGACTTTTTGTTATTATAGGACTTTTTGTTACTAGGACTTTTTATTACTAGGACTTTTTATTACTAGGATATTTTGTTACTAGGACTTTTTGTTACTATAGGACTTTTTGTTACTAGAACTTTTTGCTACTATAGGACTTTTTGTTACCAGGACTTTTTATTACTATAGGACTTTTTGTTACTAGGACTTTTTGTTACTAGGACTTTTTGTTACTAGTACTTTTTGTTACTAGGACTTTTTATTACTAGGACTTTTTATTACTATAGGACTTTTTGTTAATAGGACTTTTTGTTACTAGGACTTTTTGTTATTAGTACTTTTTGTTACTAGGACTTTTTATTACTAGGATTTTTTATTACCAGAACTTTTCATTACCAGGACTTTTTATTACTAGGACTTTTTATTACTAGGACTTTTTGTTACTATAGGACTTTTTGTTAGTGGGACTTTTTATTACTAGGACTTTTTATTACTAGGACTTTTTGTTACTATAGGACTTTTTGTAACTATAGGACTTTTTGTTACTAGGACTTTTTGTTACTATAGGACTTTTTGTTACTAGGACTTTTTGTTATTGTAGGACTTTTCATTACTAGGACTTTTCGTTACTAGGACTTTTTGTCACTATATGACTTTTGTTACCAGGACTTTTTGTTACTAGGACTTTTTATTACTAGGACTTTTTATTACTAGGACTTTTTGTTACTATAGGACTTTTTTTTACTGGGACTTTTTGTTACTATGACTTTTTATTACTAGGACTTTTTGTTACTAGGACTTTTTGTTACTAGGAATTTTTTCCTATAGGACTTTTTGTTACTAGGACTTTTTGTTACTATAGGATTTTTTGTTACTAGGACTTCTTGTTACTAGGACTTTTTGTTACTAAGACTTTTTGTTACTAGGACTTTTCGTTACTAGGACTTTTTGTCACTATATGACTTTTTGTTACCAGGACTTTTTATTACTAGGACTTTTTATTACTAGGAATTTTTATTATTAGGACTTTTTATTACTAGGAATTTTTATTACTAGGACTTTTTATTACCAAGGCTTTTCATTACCAGGACTTTTTATTACTAAGACTTTTTATTACTAGGACTTTTTTATTACTAGGACTTTTTATTACTAGGACTTTTTATTACTAGGACTTTTCATTACCAGGACTTTTCGTTACCAGGACTTTTTATTACTAGGACTTTTTATTACTAGGACTTTTTATTACTAGGACTTTTCATTACTAGGACTTTTCGTTACTAGGACTTTTCATTACTAGGACTTTTTATTACTAGGACTTTTTGTTACTAGGACTTATTGTTACTATAGGACTTTTTATTACTAGGACTTTTTGTTACTAGGACTTTTTGTTACTAGGACTTTTTATTACTAGGACATTTTATTACTAGGACTTTTTATTACCAGGACTTTTCATTACCAGGACTTTTTATTACTAGGACTTTTTATTACTAGGACTTTTTGTAACTATAGGACTTTTTGTTACTGGGACTTTTTATTACTAGGACTTTTTATTACTAGGACTTTTTGTTGCTATAGGACTTTTTGTTACTATAGGACTTTTTGTTACTAGGACTTTTTGTTACTATAGGACTTTTTGTTACTAGGACTTTTCATTACTAGGACTTTTTATTACTAGGACTTTTTGTTACTAGGACTTTTTGTTACTATAGGACTTTTTATTACTAGGACTTTTTGTTACTAGGACTTTTTGTTACTAGGACTTTTGTTACTAGGACTTTTTGTTACAAGGAATTTTTGTTAGTAGGACATTTTATTACTAGGTCTTTCTGTTACTAGGACTTTTTGTTTCTAGGACTTTTTGTTACTAGGACTTTTTGTTACTAGGACTTTTCATTACTAGGACTTTTTATTACTAGGACTTTTTATTACTAGGACTTTTTGTTATTATAGGACTTCTTGTTACTGGGACTTTTTATTACTAGGACTTCCCAAGCAACCACAGTTAATGGGGCCAATGTGGGCACTAGGTGCCATTCAAGCCCGTAATCTGATGACAAATCATATTGGTACTGTGTGGTTATTTGCAAAATGGGCCAACGTGGTGACAGTATGGGCTACTAATGTTGAAACCATCTTGGCCCAAGATGTTGTCGAGGTTGATGGGGCCAAGGTCGTAAAAGAACTGGCAAGCTGTATTGAAATCAACTTGGTACTAGGTGGTTTCCATGTGACATATGACACTACCACATTGGTACTGTGTGGTCATTTACAAACTGGGCCCACATGGTGACAGCATGGGTGGCTAATGTTGAAACTATCTTGGTATAAGATGATGCCGAGGATGATGGGGCCAGGGTCGAAAAACCACTGGCAACCAATATTGAAATTACTTTGGTACTAGGTGGTTTCCATGTGCTAAATATGGCACTACCACATTGGACCCATCTGGTCACAATAAATAAATCATAAGGTTTAATTAATTACCTTTGAAGCCATGAATAGATTAATAATAGAGCATTGTTATTAATAAAATGAATATCATAATGATTAGGACAAATAAAAATCATATTCTAGATTTTCATTTATTTATTCGTAGATCGTTACAACAAAAGAGTAGAACGAAGTTAAAAAACCTATCCATTAAAAAGGTGATTCAAGAGTAACATTAAACAATACATCTAGCTTTATATCATAAGTATAAAGAGTGATTATAATATAGTATAGAATAGCTAGATATGATATTACAACTAACATGACTTTAATAAAAAGCTGATTATAACTCTTGAGATCAAAACAAAACTTATTATCCATGGAAATCGACTCAATCGAATTACATAGCTAAGAAAGACAAGCATACAATAATTCAGTGAGAGATCTAACCTATCTCTCCTTCCGTCATTGCAGTAACTGCATCGTCAATACCTCTTCAAAAATTTGAGACCTTTTCTTAGGGCGATGGTAATGACCTCTACCCTGAAAAAGAAAATATTAATTACTTAATCAATTCTCAATATCACTTGCAGAGTTCAGTAACTGTATTTATTTCAGTTACATTATTTACCTATATTTAAATATTTATTATATTTGCAAGCAAATTTTGTAGTTATCAGAAATGAACAAAAGTACGTGTATCCAAAATTGTTGTAACTCACAGGTTATCTCTGTAACTATTTTTAAATTAAATAATAGGTGCCTACATACCTAGATAGTGGTTATATACTTTCAGAAATCGAATCGCATTTCAAATTTAAATTATTATATTTAAAGAAAAATTTAAATTAATATTTCATGGTAAGATCCGAGTTATCGGACGTTTTCACGTTTTCGATCAAGTTTGAAAAATTATTATCATTTAATTTTCAGGTAGCTATAGTACCTCATTTCTATAAAGATCGAGAAAAAGTGACACCGTAAGATAAGTTGATAACTCGAAAATTACCCTAGGTATTATCAGGGAAACAAATTATGAATACAGTTAGAATATTAATTACAAAAACCGTGGATTTTTCAGTCAATATTTTGAGATATGGTACCGTTGCTTAGGATAAGCCCCGCCTTTTTGTAGTAACTAAAAAAGATGCCAATAAGTTAATAGTAAATGACAATACAGATACCAATTAGTGAATTTTAATTGAATATTCAAAGATGGTGTCAATTAAATTATGTCATAGCAATATACAAACTTAACATTTCGATTTAAGTAATTAAAACTATTAATCTTTCGACGAAATATCGATATTTATTATTGTTCCCCTGAATTATAGTACTTGGTGTCTATTTCTCATACATTTTAAACATGTGTGTAACTACGGTAACAGGGACTTCATAATCTGGTAAAAATGTGGTTACCCTGATCTAGACCTATGTAGCAACAGATTAAATGTATCTAATTATAATGGAAATAAATGAATCTATATTTTCATTCATTTAATGTCTTTGAATTGATTTTCAATTCATCTTCATTATTTCATCTATATAAGCAAAAAATAGTTTCTGCATCACACAGCAAATTGTTTGTCATTAGTTTTTAATCGGACTAGAGGTTCAAAGATTCTTTATTCTACTCTAACTCATATTGATGAAGTAAAAAAGATACAAGGGACTTCGTAGAAGCAGTCAGAAAGAAATAGTTAATGTAATCTAGATGATGAGACATAACACCTTGCAATTCAACATTTTAATCATACGCATGCTTATTAGCCCCCAGGAGCTCTATCTTGAAGCTGTGGTGAATGAAAGAGAAGAGGATGGCGTCCCTTGGGCCCCGAACTGTTGTAATTTGGATTAGGTATTGTCTTTTTTTCATTTTTACCATTTATATTATCTTTATCATTTTTAACGCTACTTCCAGTTTTGGAGCATAGCACTAGGGTTATGCTCTTCAACTACGAGGTCTTAGATTTTTTGTTAGGTAGGCTTGTAGGCTTCATTTACTATCACCTCTTCATTTTCTTCTTCCATTCGCGAGTCCAGCCACCGGTGCTTGTGTTCCTTTTCGTCACATTCCTTGGTAAGTGACTGCATTCACGAAGTAGCTTTTCTGCATCCATGAGAATAGTCACTGACGGTGGTAGGTAACTTTGTTCATGGAGTTACTTTTCTTTCTTACTGCTTCTTCAAGTCCTTTGTATTTAATTTCCTTTTGACGTCAACAAAACAGTCACGATATGACTGAAGTAGACGGTAAACCCATATTAAAATGAATGAAATATAGTATATAGCGATCAAACAATCTATAAGAATGAAAACGTAGCAAGTATATAAGTTGGCTTTTCCTTACAATTGACTTTTCCTCTCTAATTTGTTTTATAATAATATTAATAGATACGGATTTTTTTAAACTGATTTACACTTCTTTAAGATTTGATAAAACTGTAGTTCCACCTATACAAGTATACAGTCATCAGTTTGAAATTTTATAAAGTACTTTGAAGAAAGGATTACTACAGAAGGGATTTTCTAATTCACCTATCACCAAAGTTAAAGGACGCAGGAAAGCTACTCCGTGAAAATACAATCACTTAGTAATAGTAACGCGAACAATGGTGACTGCACTTAAACAGAGGTAGAGGGAAATGAAGAGGTTACAGAAAATGATATCTACGAGTCTACCTACAAATTAGGAACTTAATACTAAAGTTGCTATTAAAAACATACGCTGAACTTCTGATGTTTCTTGACAAATTTCTCTGTTCGATAATTTGTTTAAGAGTTTAATTGCTGTGCGATTTTAATATATTAACGCATATTGAGTAATACCAACCACATGCTTAGTAACATTTATTATCGGTGTTGTCATGGTTTATTTATTCAAATTAAGTAATTGCAATAGTGTTGTTTATTTGCAAACCAGTGTGGTAGGTGTTCTTTTTGAACTAAGCTTATTAAATGAATTCTTTTGAGAGGTAATTATATTATACGTATCACAATCCTGTACATATTACAATATTTCAATGATAATGGGATAGGGAATGTCCATATTCTCGAATAATTAAACTCTCTCTTAGCTATCGGAGGACACTCAGTTTCTGTGGCTTAGTTTGCAAAGCACAAGTGGTTTAGAAACGAGAAAACTGTCCAATTTTGATATTTCAATCTCTTCTAATTTTCATTATTCCATGGATATCCAGTAAGTGAGTGACTTTAAAGAAAAATTGCACTCAGCTATTACGAGAAGTAGATTAAACTATTTTTAAATGAGATGTTTCGTTTTTTTTTTTTTGGCTAAGACCGCTGAGTCCACAAATGGGATATACAAATATTGAGAAACACTAATAGTATATATTTTTGTAAATTATGATGATTCATGCCAAAGACAATTTGCATAACTGTACTGAATATTAGGATATTAAATTCACCATGGATTAGTTACATCCACAACAACAATCAGTTATTAGCTGTATATTTCGTTTTGGCTAAAATTTACCCCCTCCCCCCTAATTCTCCATATAGACTAGAGGAAGCTACCTCTTCAATTAAGGTAGCTTCGATAATGATGAAATGTAAACTCTACTGTTTTAATGTTTGGAGTATTTACTTATATTGCTTTACTATAAACAGTAAAGTAAAAATTTTGTCACTATTGACATTGCGGGGATAAAGCTCTCTCCCATATACCCACACGAACCTATCATTATAAAATTATTTAAAAGACTGCATATAATATTATCTATCGATGGTTGCGCTAATAATAGATCCAAAGACGTTGCAACACGATTGACCGATTACTATTATTATTTTAGGTGTTCCAAAGTTTTCCCTATTCACAACGAGGTGATCCAAAGTGAAGAAGACATCGTAGAAAAGGGGAGCGCGAAACTTTGTTACATGCAGTAGCCACTAGGACGCTTACCATGGCTATAGCAAGGCAGAAAGAATAGAGAAGAAGAGCAAGAAGTTGAGAAAAGATACAAGAGAAAGCTGAAGAAAAAGGGCATTAAACAAAACTAAAATGCTAAAATATAATAAAAAGCTCCATCAGTAATCTATCTAAGAATATATATATATATAAAACTCTTATTATCTTTGTAATTCTCAAGTATGGTGTTAAATAATAATTTAGTTTAAGAAAATCATCTCGATTATAATGTTTTAAGCTATGTAAATAGATTGAGTTTATTTGTTATAATTATTTGATTAATTAAATTTGAGCTTATTGTTGTGAGTTTCTTTAGATTTGTTCTGTATTTTCAAATGTAACTGAATTAGATGCAATATTTTATTTTCTATTATTAAAAAAACCCTCAACGCCATACGTTCCATCAAACTGACAGTATATTCATTTAAGTATATAACACGATATAGAAAACTAACCGCTATCATAACTGCTAGCAGAGTCTATTTTCCCGTATAACAATCTTTCAAACATATAAGTGTGTTTCAATTTATTTCGATTTGAAATGTAATTTATTTGAAAAAATAATTTCGTCAACAGTTGATTCTTTATCCTAATATTCTAAATCTTATATGATACTAATATAGTTTTTACCTTACAAATTCGATTCCTTGTTTTCGAGCCACCCTATACAATGCGTACACCCTATATAGCTTTCGAGCCACCTATAGAATCTCTTCTCGGTAGATTTTAATGTCCCAGTTTTATGAAACTAAATCTTAACTTACTTCAGTAAATATGTTATTCTTCAATAAGTTATTTAGTCTGGATTCGAATTAAATTAAAATTGAATCCACTACTAAATAGAACTCCTATTGAGATCAGCTTTAATATAGGCTAAATACAACTAAGCATATAGTAAATTCAAATCTGTAAATTTGGTAGATGCCTTTTTCTTTTCCACACATTGTAATTGTATATAGCTGCCAATTGAAAAATTAAGATCAATGAATTTAAATGTCTAAATCTAGGTCATTACTCATTAGTTATAGTGTAACCTTAAATATGCATATTTCAAAACTATCTATGATCTAGGTCAATATTTATAGATTTATAGTCAAAGATAAAGATTTCAAAAATAAAAATTACAATTTTTAGGTGTTGCACATTTGCTAATAATTGGGAAAATTGATGAAATTTCAGCATCATACACAATTACTCGAATTACTACAAAACTTCTACGATCGTCTACGACTCTACAGTCTACAAGGACAGTTGCCAGATCATAATATCATAGGGACAAGGTTAATATTGGATTTCTGATTCTAAAGTCTCCATACTTTTTCCTTATATGATTGCAAAATAAATACATAAAATAATATCTTCAATTTCTGTTCCTTTGAAGTAAATCTTAAATCCAAGAATTCTGTGATTAAGTTTACATTATGAAATTGGTGGTTTCACGTTACATCGGAACAAAAGGCAAAATAAATACAAGGAACTTCAAGAAACAGTCATTATGGAAAGTGGCTCAATGAATAAAGTCACTAACTATCAGTCTGTAACTGAGCTCATGGATACAGAAAAGCTACTATAAAGGAATATGATAAAAATGACACAAGCACCGGTGGCTTCACTTACGAAATGAAGACGAAAATGAAGATGTGATAGTTTTAAGCCTACAGCCCTACCTAACACACAATTGTAAGACCTCGTAGTTGAAGAGCATTACTCTATAGCGCTATACTATAAAACTGCAAGTAGCCTTAAAAATAATAAATACGATAAAATTTACGAGCTGTGCAGTGATATAGTTCATGAATGATAGATCTGATATAAAAACAAGTTTAAGGATTATATAATATACATTTAACAAAATTGTGAATACTAAAATATTACAAATAGAACCTTTGGTAAATTTTACCATACACTACACCGCTTTAATCATGACACCTGTAATTTTGATAGATTTGCTGTATTTCGATCATTTTAGCTATATTCCATTAGGTTCAAAGGTGTAATATAGTTTGATCGAAAGAATTATTCTTATTTGTTTAAGATATCCTGCCTTTGATAGTCTCTTGGTTATATTGAGATATTGCCATTGAGTGTTAAGAGTTGTTAAATATAATATACGATGCTAAGAATTGAATTTATTTCATTTCGAAAGAATTGATAAAGAATTTGAAACTTACTCACCAAAATAATTCATTTAAGTATATGTTCAAATATTGATAAACAACATAATTTAATTGATACCATCTTTGAATATTCAGCAAAATTCACTAATTGGTATCTTTATTGTCATTTACTATTAACTTATTGGCATCTTTTTTAGTTACTACAAAAAGGCGGGGCTTATCTTAAGCAACGGTGCCATATCTCAAAATATTGACTGAAAAATCCACGGTTTTTGTAATTAATATTCTAACTGTATTCATAATTTGTTTCCCTGATAATACCTTCATATATTTAGCCATAGGCCAAAGAGAATATTATTCAGCTCTGTACCTAATTAGGTACTGCACCTAAAGAAGCAGGCAATAACTATATCGAATACACTACATAAAATAACTTTAAAATATCTATAAGTATATTTAAAAAACTTCAACTCACTTTTTATAACTTTAAATAGGCCGCAGAGTGCAGCTTTGAAGAATTTCCTTAATTAATTAAGGGAATTAAAATACTAATACCTCCTCCAACGGAAAGCACTAACAAACTACCTGAATTTTAAAAATTTCACTATGTATAACCGAAAATACAAACCAGGTTCATACCGGAAACAAATAAGTTCACTTGTTCAGTTTAGGATTGCATATTATCCTCTATTCGTAATTTATCATACAAATATTTTGAAAACGTATTAACAGTAGCTAATTAAAAAAATAGCCAAGCTTCATAGAAACTAGCATCTGGCAACCACGCTATAAAATCACTCAGTGCCACTCCCCCTTCGTCATCATTTTACACATCATATAGCTTATTTACTTATACTTAATATTAAAATTGTGTTATTTAAAAACTATAAATTTTAAACCTTGAAACTAAAACTTTAATTCTTTATCGTTCCTGTGATCATTCTTGTCTAGTCACTAAAACTTAGTATTAAAAAAATAGTTTTGCTGAACGATTAATAATTTAATATTAATTTGAAGACATTTTATAAATTGCGATTGATTGAATCTTCCCTATTCCAGGAAATGGTCTTGCCAAGATGTTAATAAAGCTTCCCCCATATAATATTGATACGCTATGTAGTAATCAGGTTGGGCCAATATGACAATTCAATGGGATGGATTTGGAACATTGAACCGACCTTCTTCCAAGGTAACATTCCATGAGAATGGAAAACCACGTTATCCCCATGTAATTTCTAGGCTATATTTCAGTCTGCCATCTCTTGCCCATCTAACCATCTAGTGCCCATGTTGGCACAATGTGTCATGGTTGCTTGGGTTTTTATTACTTGGACTTTTTGTAACTAGGACTTTTTGTTACTATAGAACTTTTTGTTACTAGGACTTTTTGTTACTATAAGACTTTTTGTTACTAGGACTTTTTATTACTTTGACTTTTTATTACTAGGACTTTTTGTTACTAGGACTTTTTGTTACTAGGACTTTTTATTACTAGGACTTTTTGTTACTAGGACTTTTTGTTACTATAGGACTATTTGTTACTAGGACTTTTTGTTACTATAGGACTTTTTGTTACTAGGACTTTTTATTACTATAGGACTTTTTGTTACTAGGACTTTTTGTTACTAGGACTTTTTGTTACTAGGACTTTTTGTTACTAGGACTTTTTATTACTAGGACTTTTTATTACCAGGACTTTTCATTACCAGGACTTTTTATTACTAGGACTTTTTATTACTTGGACTTTTTGTTATTATAGGACTTTTTGTTACTAGGACTTTTTATTACTAGGACTTTTTATTACTAGGATATTTTGTTACTAGGACTTTTTGTTACTATAGGACTTTTTGTTACGAGAACTTTTTGCTACTATAGGACTTTTTGTTACTAGGACTTTTTATTACTATAGGACTTTTTGTTACTAGGACTTTTTGTTACTAGGACTTTTTGTTACTAGTACTTTTTGTTACTAGGACTTTTTATTACTAGGACTTTTTATAACTATAGGACTTTTTGTTAATAGGACTTTTTGTTACTAGGACTTTTTGTTACTAGTACTTTTTGTTACTAGGACTTTTTATTACTAGGACTTTTTATTACCAGAACTTTTCATTACCAGGACTTTTTATTACTAGGACTTTTTATTACTAGGACTTTTTGTTACTATAGGACTTTTTGTTAGTGGGACTTTTTATTACTAGGACTTTTTATTACTAGGACTTTTTGTTACTATAGGACTTTTTGTAACTATAGGACTTTTTGTTACTAGGACTTTTTGTTACTATAGGACTTTTTGTTACTAGGACTTTTTGTTATTGTAGGACTTTTCATTACTAGGACTTTTCGTTACTAGGACTTTTTGTCACTATATGACTTTTGTTACCAGGACTTTTTGTTACTAGGACTTTTTATTACTAGGACTTTTTATTACTAGGACTTTTTGTTACTATAGGACTTTTTGTTACTGGGACTTTTTGTTACTAGGACTTTTTGTTACTATAGGACTTTTTGTTACTAGGACATTTTGTTACTAGGAATTTTTTTCCTATAGGACTTTTTGTTACTAGGACTTTTTGTTACTATAGGACTTTTTGTTACTAGGACTTTTTGTTACTAGGACTTTTTGTTACTAGGACTTTTTGTTACTAAGACTTTTTGTTACTAGGACTTTTCGTTACTAGGACTTTTTGTCACCATATGACTTTTTGTTACCAGGACTTTTTATTAATAGGAATTTTTATTACTTGGAATTTTTATTACTAGGACTTTTTATTACTAGGAATTTTTATTACTAGGACTTTTTATTACCAAGGCTTTTCATTACCAGGACTTTTTATTACTAAGACTTTTTATTACTAGGACTTTTTTATTACTAGGACTTTTTATTACTAGGACTTTTTGTTACTGGGACTTTTTGTTACTAGGACTTTTTGTTACTATAGGACTTTTTGTTACTAGGACATTTTGTTACTAGGAATTTTTTTCCTATAGGACTTTTTGTTACTAGGACTTTTTGTTACTATAGGACTTTTTGTTACTAGGACTTTTTGTTACTAGGACTTTTTGTTACTAGGACTTATTGTTACTATAGGACTTTTTGTTACTAGGACTTTTCGTTACTAGGACTTTTTGTCACCATATGACTTTTTGTTACCAGGACTTTTTATTAATAGGAATTTTTATTACTTGGAATTTTTATTACTAGGACTTTTTATTACTAGGAATTTTTATTACTAGGACTTTTTATTACCAAGGCTTTTCATTACCAGGACTTTTTATTACTAAGACTTTTTATTACTAGGACTTTTTTATTACTAGGACTTTTTATTACTAGGACTTTTTATTACTAGGACTTTTCATTACCAGGACTTTTCGTTACCAGGACTTTTTATTACTAGGACTTTTTATTACTAGGACTTTTTATTACTAGGACTTTTCATTACTAGGACTTTTCGTTACTAGGACTTTTCATTACTAGGACTTTTTATTACTAGGACTTATTGTTACTAGGACTTATTGTTACTATAGGACTTTTTATTACTAGGACTTTTTGTTACTAGGACTTTTTGTTACTAGGACTTTTTATTACTAGGACATTTTATTACTAGGACTTTTTATTACTAGGACTTTTTGTTACTATAGGACTTTTTGTTACTGGGACTTTTTATTACTAGGACTTTTTATTACTAGGACTTTTTGTTGCTATAGGACTTTTTGTTACTATAGGACTTTTTGTTACTAGGACTTTTTGTTACTATAGGACTTTTTGTTACTAGGACTTTTCATTACTAGGACTTTTTATTACTAGGACTTTTTGTTAAAAGGACTTTTTGTTACTATAGGACTTTTTATTACTAGGACTTTTTGTTACTAGGAATTTTTGTTACTATATGACTTTTTATTACTAGGACTTTTTGTTACTAGGACTTTTTGTTAAAAAGACTTTTTATTACTAGGACTTTTTGTTACTAGGACATTTTGTTACTAGGACTTTTTGTTACTAGGACTTTTTGTTACTAGGACTTTTCGTTACTAGGAATTTTTGTTACTAGGATTTTTTGTTACTAGGACTTTTTGTTACTAGGACTTTTTGTTAAAAAGACTTTTTATTACTAGGACTTTTTGTTACTAGGACATTTTGTTACTAGGACTTTTTGTTACTAGGACTTTTTGTTACTAGGACTTTTCGTTACTAGGACTTTTTGTTACTAGGATTTTTTGTTACTAGGACTTTTTGTTACTAGGACTTTTGTTACTAGGTCTTTCTGCTACTAGGACTTTTTGTTACAAGGACATTTTGTTACTAGGACATTTTGTTACTAGGACTTTTTGTTACTAGGACTTTTCGTTACTAGGACTTTTTGTTACTAGTACTTTTTGATACTAGGACTTTTTGTTACTAGGACTTTTTGTTACTAGGACTTTTTGTTACTAGGACTTTTTGTTACTATAGGACTTTTTGTTACTAGGACTTTTCGTTACTAGAACTTTTTGTTACTAGGACTTTTTGTTACTAGGACTTTTCGTTACTAGGACTTTTTGTCACTATATGACTTTTTGTTACCAGGACTTTTTATTACTAGGACTTTTTATTACTAGGACTTTTCATTACCAGGACTTTTCGTTACCAGGACTTTTTATTACTAGGACTTTTCATTACTAGGACTTTTTATTACTAGGACTTTTCATTACTAAGACTTTTCGTTACTAGGACTTTTTGTTACTAAAGGACTTTTTGTTACTATAGGACTTTTTATTACTAGGACATTTTGTTACTAGGACTTTTTGTTACTAGGACTTTTCATTACTAGGACTTTTTATTTCTAGGACTTTTTGTTACTAGGACATTTTGTAACTAGGACTTTTTGTTACTAGGACTTTTTATTACTAGGACATTTTATTACTAGGACTTTTTGTTGCTAGGACTTTTTGTTACTAGGACTTTTCATTACTAGGACTTTTTATTACTAAGACTTTTGGTTACTAGGACTTTTTGTTGCTAGGACTTTTTGTTACTAGGACTTTTCATTACTAGGACTTTTTATTACTAGGACTTTTGGTTACTAGGACTTTTTGTTACTATAGGACTTTTTATTACTAGGACTTTTTGTTACTAGGACTTTTTGTTACTATAGGACTTTTTATTACTAGGACTTTTTGTTACTAGGACTTTTTGTTACTAGGACTTTTTATTACTAGGACTTTTTGTTACTAGGACATTTTGTTACTAGGACTTTTTGTTACTAGGACTTTTGTTACTAGGACTTTTTGTTACTAGGACTTTTTGTTACCAGGACTTTTTATACTAGGTCTTTCTGTTACTAGGACTTTTTGTTACTAGGACTTTTTGTTACTAGGACTTTTTGTTACTAGAACTTTTCATCACTAGGACTTTTTATTACTAGGACTTTTTATTACTAGGACTTTTTGTTATTATAGGACTTCTTGTTACTGGGACTTTTTATTACAAGGACTTTTTATTACTTGGACTTTTTGTAACTAGGACTTTTTGTTACTATAGGACTTTTTGTTACTAGGACTTTTTGTTACTATAAGACTTTTTGTTACTAGGACTTTTTATTACTAGGACTTTTTATTACTAGGAATTTTTATTACTAGGACTTTTTATTACTAGGAATTTTTATTACTAGGACTTTTTATTACCAAGGCTTTTCATTACCAGGACTTTTTATTATTAAGACTTTTTATTACTAGGACTTTTTATTACTAGGACTTTTAATTACTAGGACTTTTTATTACTAGGACTTTTCATTACCAGGACTTTTCGTTACCAGGACTTTTTATTACTAGGACTTTTTATTACTAGGACATTTTATTACTATGACTTTTCATTACTAGGACTTTTCATTACTAGGACTTTTTATTACTAGGACTTTTTGTTACTAGGACTTTTTGTTACTAGGACTTTTTATTACTGGGACATTTTATTACTAGGACTTTTTGTTGCTAGGACTTTTTGTTACTAGGACTTTTTATTACTAGGACATTTTATCACTAGGACTTTTTGTTGCTAGGACTTTTTGTTACTAGGACTTTTCATTACTAGGACTTTTTATTACTAGGACTTTTGGTTACTAGGACTTTTTGTTACTATAGGACTTTTTATTACTAGGACTTTTTGTTACTAGGACTTTTTGTTACTATAGGACTTTTTATTTCTAGGACTTTTTGTTACTAGGACTTTTTGTTACTAGGACTTTTTATAACTAGGACTTTTTTGTTACTAGGACATTTTGTTACTAGGACTTTTTGTTACTAGGACTTTTGTTACTAGGACTTTTTGTTACTAGGACTTTTGTTACTAGGACTTTTTGTTACAAGGACTTTTTGTTACTAGGACTTTTTATTACTAGGTCTTTCTGTTACTAGGACTTTTTGTTACTAGGACTTTTTGTTACTAGGACTTTTTGTTACTAGGACTTTTCATTACTAGGACTTTTTATTACTAGGACTTTTTATTACTAGGACTTTTTGTTATTATAGGACTTCTTGTTACTGGGACTTTTTATTACTAGGACTTTTTATTACTTGGAATTTTTGTAACTAGGACTTTTTGTTACTATAGAACTTTTTGTTACTAGAACTTTTTGTTACTATAATACTTTTTGTTTCTAGGACTTTTTATTACTTTGACTTTTTATTACTAGGACTTTTTGTTACTAGGACTTTTTGTTACTAGGACTTTTTATTACTAGGACTTTTTGTTACTAGGACTTTTCATTACCAGGACTTTTTGTTACTATGACTTTTTATTACTAGGACTTTTTGTTACTAGGACTTTTTGTTACTAGGACTTTTTTTACTATAGGACTTTTTGTTACTAGGACTTTTTGTTACTATAGGACTATTTGTTACTAGGACTTTTCGTTACTAGGACTTTTTGTTACCAAAGGACTTTTTGTTACTATAGGACTTTTTATTACTAGGACATTTTGTTACTAGGACTTTTTGTTACTAGGACTTTTCTTTACTAGGACTTTTTATTTCTAGGACTTTTTGTTACTAGGACATTTTGTAACAAGGACTTTTTGTTACTAGGACTTTTTATTACTAGGACATTTCATTACTAGGACTTTTTGTTGCTAGGACTTTTTGTTACTAGGACTTTTCATTACTAGGACTTTTTATTACTAGGACTTTTGGTTACTAGGACTTTTTGTTACTATAGGACTTTTTATTACTAGGACTTTTTGTTACTAGGACTTTTTGTTACTATAGGACTTTTTATTACTAGGACTTTTTGTTACTAGGACTTTTTGTTACAAGGACTTTTTATTACTAGGAATTTTTGTTACTAGGACATTTTGTTACTAGGACTTTTTGTTACTAGGACTTTTGTTACTAGGACTTTTTGTTACTAGGACATTTCATTACTAGGACTTTTTGTTGCTAGGACTTTTTGTTACTAGGACTTTTCATTACTAGGACTTTTTATTACTAGGACTTTTGGTTACTAGGACTTTTTGTTACTATAGGACTTTTTATTACTAGGACTTTTTGTTACTAGGACTTTTTGTTACTATAGGACTTTTTATTACTAGGACTTTTTGTTACTAGGACTTTTTGTTAAAAGGACTTTTTATTACTAGGACTTTTCATTACCAGGACTTTTCGTTACCAGGACTTTTTATTACTAGGACTTTTTATTACTAGGACATTTTATTACTAGGACTTTTCATTACTAGGACTTTTCATTACTAGGACTTTTTATTACTAGGACTTTTTGTTACTAGGACTTTTTGTTACTAGGACTTTTTATTACTGGGACATTTTATTACTAGGACTTTTTGTTGCTAGGACTTTTTGTTACTAGGACTTTTTATTACTAGGACATTTTATTACTAGGACTTTTTGTTGCTAGGACTTTTTGTTACTAGGACTTTTCATTACTAGGACTTTTTATTACTAGGACTTTTGGTTACTAGGACTTTTTGTTACTATAGGACTTTTTATTACTAGGACTTTTTGTTACTAGGACTTTTTGTTACTATAGGACTTTTTATTACTAGGACTTTTTGTTACTAGGACTTTTTGTTACTAGGACTTTTTATTACTAGGACTTTTTTGTTACTAGGACATTTTGTTACTAGGACTTTTTGTTACTAGGACTTTTGTTACTAGGACTTTTTGTTACAAGGACTTTTTGTTACTAGGACTTTTTATTACTAGGTCTTTCTGTTACTAGGACTTTTTGTTACTAGGACTTTTTGTTACTAGGACTTTTTGTTACTAGGACTTTTCATTACTAGGACTTTTTATTACTAGGACTTTTTATTACTAGGACTTTTTGTTATTATAGGACTTCTTGTTACTGGGACTTTTTATTACTAGGACTTTTTATTACTTGGAATTTTTGTAACTAGGACTTTTTGTTACTATAGAACTTTTTGTTACTAGGACTTTTTGTTACTATAAGACTTTTTGTTTCTAGGACTTTTTATTACTTTGACTTTTTATTACTAGGACTTTTTGTTACTAGGACTTTTTGTTACTAGGACTTTTTATTACTAGGACTTTTTGTTACTAGGACTTTTCATTACCAGGACTTTTTGTTACTATGACTTTTTATTACTAGGACTTTTTGTTACTAGGACTTTTTGTTACTAGGACTTTTTTTACTATAGGACTTTTTGTTACTAGGACTTTTTGTTACTATAGGACTATTTGTTACTAGGACTTTTCGTTACTAGGACTTTTTGTTACCAAAGGACTTTTTGTTACTATAGGACTTTTTATTACTAGGACATTTTGTTACTAGGACTTTTTGTTACTAGGACTTTTCATTACTAGGACTTTTTATTTCTAGGACTTTTTGTTACTAGGACATTTTGTAACAAGGACTTTTTGTTACTAGGACTTTTTATTACTAGGACATTTCATTACTAGGACTTTTTGTTGCTAGGACTTTTTGTTACTAGGACTTTTCATTACTAGGACTTTTTATTACTAGGACTTTTGGTTACTAGGACTTTTTGTTACTATAGGACTTTTTATTACTAGGACTTTTTGTTACTAGGACTTTTTGTTACTATAGGACTTTTTATTACTAGGACTTTTTGTTACTAGGACTTTTTGTTACAAGGACTTTTTATTACTAGGACTTTTTGTTACTAGGACATTTTGTTACTAGGACTTTTTGTTACTAGGACTTTTGTTACTAGGACTTTTTGTTACTAGGACTTTTTGTTACTAGGACTTTTTATTACTAGGTCTTTCTGTTACTAGGACTTTTTGTTACTAGGACTTTTTGTTACTAGGACTTTTCTTTACTAGGACTTTTTATTTCTAGGACTTTTTGTTACTAGGACATTTTGTAACAAGGACTTTTTGTTACTAGGACTTTTTATTACTAGGACATTTCATTACTAGGACTTTTTGTTGCTAGGACTTTTTGTTACTAGGACTTTTCATTACTAGGACTTTTTATTACTAGGACTTTTGGTTACTAGGACTTTTTGTTACTATAGGACTTTTTATTACTAGGACTTTTTGTTACTAGGACTTTTTGTTACTATAGGACTTTTTATTACTAGGACTTTTTGTTACTAGGACTTTTTGTTACAAGGACTTTTTATTACTAGGACTTTTTGTTACTAGGACATTTTGTTACTAGGACTTTTTGTTACTAGGACTTTTGTTACTAGGACTTTTTGTTACTAGGACATTTCATTACTAGGACTTTTTGTTGCTAGGACTTTTTGTTACTAGGACTTTTCATTACTAGGACTTTTTATTACTAGGACTTTTGGTTACTAGGACTTTTTGTTACTATAGGACTTTTTATTACTAGGACTTTTTGTTACTAGGACTTTTTGTTACTATAGGACTTTTTATTACTAGGACTTTTTGTTACTAGGACTTTTTGTTACAAGGACTTTTTATTACTAGGACTTTTCATTACCAGGACTTTTCGTTACCAGGACTTTTTATTACTAGGACTTTTTATTACTAGGACATTTTATTACTAGGACTTTTCATTACTAGGACTTTTTATTACTAGGACTTTTTGTTACTAGGACTTTTTGTTACTAGGTCTTTTTATTACTGGGACATTTTATTACTAGGACTTTTTGTTGCTAGGACTTTTTGTTACTAGGACTTTTCATTACTAGGACTTTTTATTACTAGGACTTTTGGTTACTAGGACTTTTTGTTACTATAGGACTTTTTATTACTAGGACTTTTTGTTACTAGGACTTTTTGTTACTATAGGACTTTTTATTACTAGGACTTTTTGTTACTAGGACTTTTTGTTACTAGGACTTTTTATTACTAGGACTTTTTTGTTACTAGGACATTTTGTTACTAGGACTTTTTGTTACTAGGACTTTTGTTACTAGGACTTTTTGTTACAAGGACTTTTTGTTACTAGGACTTTTTATTACTAGGTCTTTCTGTTACTAGGACTTTTTGTTACTAGGACTTTTTGTTACTAGGACTTTTTGTTACTAGGACTTTTCATTACTAGGACTTTTTATTACTAGGACTTTTTATTACTAGGACTTTTTGTTATTATAGGACTTCTTGTTACTGGGACTTTTTATTACTAGGACTTTTTATTACTTGGAATTTTTGTAACTAGGACTTTTTGTTACTATAGAACTTTTTGTTACTAGGACTTTTTGTTACTATAAGACTTTTTGTTTCTAGGACTTTTTATTACTTTGACTTTTTATTACTAGGACTTTTTGTTACTAGGACTTTTTGTTACTAGGACTTTTTATTACTAGGACTTTTTGTTACTAGGACTTTTCATTACCAGGACTTTTTGTTACTATGACTTTTTATTACTAGGACTTTTTGTTACTAGGACTTTTTTTACTATAGGACTTTTTGTTACTAGGACTTTTTGTTACTATAGGACTATTTGTTACTAGGACTTTTCGTTACTAGGACTTTTTGTTACCAAAGGACTTTTTGTTACTATAGGACTTTTTATTACTAGGACATTTTGTTACTAGGACTTTTTGTTACTAGGACTTTTCATTACTAGGACTTTTTATTTCTAGGACTTTTTGTTACTAGGACATTTTGTAACAAGGACTTTTTGTTACTAGGACTTTTTATTACTAGGACATTTCATTACTAGGACTTTTTGTTGCTAGGACTTTTTGTTACTAGGACTTTTCATTACTAGGACTTTTTATTACTAGGACTTTTGGTTACTAGGACTTTTTGTTACTATAGGACTTTTTATTACTAGGACTTTTTGTTACTAGGACTTTTTGTTACTATAGGACTTTTTATTACTAGGACTTTTTGTTACTAGGACTTTTTGTTACAAGGACTTTTTATTACTAGGACTTTTTGTTACTAGGACATTTTGTTACTAGGACTTTTTGTTACTAGGACTTTTGTTACTAGGACTTTTTGTTACTAGGACTTTTTGTTACTAGGACTTTTTATTACTAGGTCTTTCTGTTACTAGGACTTTTTGTTACTAGGACATTTTGTTACTAGGACTTTTTGTTACTAGAACTTTTCATTATTAGGACTTTTTATTACTAGGACTTTTTATTACTAGGACTTTTTGTTATTATAGGACTTCTTGTTACTGGGACTTTTTATTACTAGGACTTTTTATTACTTGGACTTTTTGTAACTAGGACTTCTTGTTACTATAGGACTTTTTGTTACTAGGACTTTTTGTTACTATAAGACTTTTTGTTACTAGGACTTTTTATTACTTTGACTTTTTATTACTAGGACTTTTTGTTACTAGGACTTTTTGTTACTAGGACTTTTTATTACTAGGACTTTTTGTTACTAGGACTTTTCATTACCAGGACTTTTTATTACTAGGACTTTTTATTACCAGGACTTTTCATTACCAGGACTTTTTATTACTAGGACTTTTTATTACTAGGACTTTTTGTTATTATAGGACTTTTTGTTACTGGGACTTTTTATTACTAGGACTTTTTATTACTAGGATTTTTTGTTACTAGGACTTTTTGTTACTATAGGACTTTTTGTTACTAGGACTTTTTGTTACTATAGGAATTTTTGTTACTAGGACTTTTTGTTACTATATAGGACTTTTCATTACTAGGACTTTTCGTTACTAGGACTTTTTGTCACTATATGACTTTTTGTTACCAAGACTTTTTGTTACTAGGACTTTTTATTACTAGGACTTTTTATCACTAGGACTTTTTTTTACTGTAGGACTTTTTGTTACTGGGACTTTTTGTTACTATGACTTTTTATTACTAGGACTTTTTGTTACTAGAACTTTTTGTTACTAGGACTTTTTTTACTATAGGACTTTTTGTTACTAGGACTTTTTGTTACTATAGGACTATTTGTTACTAGGACTTTTTGTTACTATAGGACTTTTTGTTACTAGGACTTTTTATTACTAGGACTTTTTGTTATTAGGACTTTTTATTACTAGGACTTTTTATTACCAGGACTTTTCATTACCAGGACTTTTTATTACTAGGACTTTTTATTACTTGGACTTTTTGTTATTATAGGACTTTTTGTTACTAGGACTTTTTATTACTAGGACTTTTTATTACTAGGATATTTTGTTACTAGGACTTTTTGTTACTATAGGACTTTTTATTACTAGAACTTTTTGTTACTATAGGACTTTTTGTTACTAGGACTTTTTATTACTATAGGACTTTTTGTTTCTAGGACTTTTTGTTACTAGGACTTTTTGTTACTAGTACTTTTTGTTACTAGGACTTTTTATTACTAGGACTTTTTATTACCAGGAGTTTTCATTACCAGGACTTTTTATTACTAGGACTTTTTATTACTAGGACTTTTTATTACCAGGACTTTTCATTACCAGGACTTTTTATTACTAGGGCTTTTTATTACTAGGACTTTTTGTTACTATAGGACATTTTGTTACTATAGGACTTTTTGTTACTAGGACTTTTTGTTACTATAGTACTTTTTGTTACTAGGACTTTTTGTTACTAGGACTTTTTATTACTAGGACATTTTATTACTAGGACTTTTTATTACCAGGACTTTTCATTACCAGGACTTTTTATTACTAGGACTTTTTTATTACTAGGACTTTTTGTTACTATAGGACTTTTTGTTACTGGGACTTTTTATTACTAGGACTTTTTATTACTAGGACTTTTTGTTGCTATAGGACTTTTTGTTACTATAGGACTTTTTGTTACTAGGACTTTTTGTTACTATAGGACTTTTTTTACTAGGACTTTTCATTACTAGGACTTTTTATTACTAGGAATTTTTGTTACTAGGACTTTTTGTTACTATAGGACTTTTTATTACTAGGACTTTTTGTTACTAGGAATTTATGTTACTATAGGACTTTTTATTACTAGGACATTTTGTTACTAGGACTTTTTGTTAAAAAGACTTTTTATTACTAGGACTTTTTGTTACTAGGACATTTTGTTACTAGGACTTTTTATTACTAGGACTTTTTGTTACTAGGACATTTTGTTACTAGGACTTTTTGTTACTAGGACTTTTTGTTACTAGGACTTTTCGTTACTAGGACTTTTGTTACTAGGACTTTTTGTTACTAGGAATTTTTGTTACTAGGACTTTTTATTACTAGGTCTTTCTGTTACTAGGACTTTTTGTTAGTTGGACTTTTTGTTACTAGGACTTTTTGTTACTAATACTTTTCATTACTAGGACTTTTTATTACTAGGACTTTTTATTACTAGGACTTTTTGTTATTATAGGACTTTTTGTTACAGGGACTTTTTATTACTAGGATTTTTTATTACTTGGACTTTTGGTAACTAGGACTTTTTGTTACTATAGGACTTTTTGTTACTAGGACTTTTTGTTACTATAGGACTTTTTGTTACTAGGACTTTTTATTACTAGGACTTTTTGTTACTAGGACTTTCTGTTACTAGGACTTTTTATTACTAGGACTTTTTATTACCAGGACTTTTCATTACCAGGACTTTTTATTATTAGGACTTTTTATTACTAGGACTTTTTGTTACTATAGGACTTTTTGTTACTAGGACTTTTTATTATTAGGACTTTTTGTTACTAGGACTTTCTGTTACTAGGACTTTTTATTACTAGGACTTTTTATTACCAGGACTTTTCATTACCAGGACTTTTTATTACTAGGACTTTTTATTACTAGGACTTTTTGTTATTATAGGACTTTTTGTTACTGGGACTTTTTATTACTAGGACTTTTTATTACTAGGATTTTTTGTTACTAGGACTTTTTGTTACTATAGGACTTTTTGTTGCTAGGACTTTTTGTTACTATAGGACTTTTTGTTACTAGGACTTTTTGTTACTATATAGGACTTTTCATTACTAGGACTTTTCGTTACTAGGACTTTTTGTCACTATATGACTTTTTGTTACCAAGACTTTTTGTTACTAGGACTTTTTATTACTAGGACTTTTTATTACTAGGACTTTTTGTTACTATAGGACTTTTTGTTACTGGGACTTTTTGTTACTAGGACTTTTTATTACTAGGACTTTTTGTTACTAGGACTTCTTGTTACTAGGACTTTTTTTACCATAGGACTTTTTGTTACTAGGACTTTTTGTTACTATAGGACTATTTGTTACTAGGACTTTTTGTTACTATAGGACTTTTTGTTACTAGGACTTTTTATTACTATAGGACTTTTTGTTACTAGGAGTTTTTGTTACCAGGACTTTTTGTAACTAGGACTTTTTATTACTAGGACTTTTTGTTACTAGGACTTTTTATTACTAGGACTTTTTATTACCAGGACTTTTCATTACCAGGACTTTTTATTACTAGGACTTTTTATTACTAGGACTTTTTGTTACTAGGACTTTTTGTTACTAGGACTTTTTATTACTAGGACTTTTTGTTACTAGGACTTTTCATTACCAGGACTTTTTGTTACTATGACTTTTTATTACTAGGACTTTTTGTTACTAGGACTTTTTGTTACTAGGACTTTTTTTACTATAGGACTTTTTGTTACTAGGACTTTTTGTTACTATAGGACTATTTGTTACTAGGACTTTTCGTTACTAGGACTTTTTGTTACCAAAGGACTTTTTGTTACTATAGGACTTTTTATTACTAGGACATTTTGTTACTAGGACTTTTTGTTACTAGGACTTTTCATTACTAGGACTTTTTATTTCTAGGACTTTTTGTTACTAGGACATTTTGTAACAAGGACTTTTTGTTACTAGGACTTTTTATTACTAGGACATTTCATTACAAGGACTTTTTGTTGCTAGGACTTTTTGTTACTAGGACTTTTCATTACTAGGACTTTTTATTACTAGGACTTTTGGTTACTAGGACTTTTTGTTACTATAGGACTTTTTATTACTAGGACTTTTTGTTACTAGGACTTTTTGTTACTATAGGACTTTTTATTACTAGGACTTTTTGTTACTAGGACTTTTTGTTACAAGGACTTTTTATTACTAGGACTTTTTGTTACTAGGACATTTTGTTACTAGGACTTTTTGTTACTAGGACTTTTGTTACTAGGACTTTTTGTTACTAGGACTTTTTGTTACTAGGACTTTTTATTACTAGGTCTTTCTGTTACTAGGACTTTTTGTTACTAGGACTTTTTGTTACTAGGACTTTTTGTTACTAGAACTTTTCATTATTAGGACTTTTTATTACTAGGACTTTTTATTACTAGGACTTTTTGTTATTATAGGACTTCTTGTTACTGGGACTTTTTATTACTAGGACTTTTTATTACTTGGACTTTTTGTAACTAGGACTTCTTGTTACTATAGGACTTTTTGTTACTAGGACTTTTTGTTACTATAAGACTTTTTGTTACTAGGACTTTTTATTACTTTGACTTTTTATTACTAGGACTTTTTGTTACTAGGACTTTTTGTTACTAGGACTTTTTATTACTAAGACTTTTTGTTACTAGGACTTTTCATTACCAGGACTTTTTATTACTAGGACTTTTGGTTACTAGGACTTTTTGTTACTATAGGACTTTTTATTACTAGGACTTTTTGTTACTAGGACTTTTTGTTACTATAGGACTTTTTATTACTAGGAATTTTTGTTACTAGGACTTTTTGTTACTAGGACTTTTTATTACTAGGACTTTTTTGTTACTAGGACATTTTGTTACTAGGACTTTTTGTTACTAGGACTTTTGTTACTAGGACTTTTTGTTACAAGGACTTTTTGTTACTAGGACTTTTTATTACTAGGTCTTTCTGTTACTAGGACTTTTTGTTACTAGGACTTTTTGTTACTAGGACTTTTTGTTACTAGGACTTTTCATTACTAGGACTTTTTATTACTAGGACTTTTTATTACTAGGACTTTTTGTTATTATAGGACTTCTTGTTACTGGGACTTTTTATTACTAGGACTTTTTATTACTTGGAATTTTTGTAACTAGGACTTTTTGTTACTATAGAACTTTTTGTTACTAGGACTTTTTGTTACTATAAGACTTTTTGTTTCTAGGACTTTTTATTACTTTGACTTTTTATTACTAGGACTTTTTGTTACTAGGACTTTTTGTTACTAGGACTTTTTATTACTAGGACTTTTTGTTACTAGGACTTTTCATTACCAGGACTTTTTGTTACTATGACTTTTTATTACTAGGACTTTTTGTTACTAGGACTTTTTGTTACTAGGACTTTTTTTACTATAGGACTTTTTGTTACTAGGACTTTTTGTTACTATAGGACTATTTGTTACTAGGACTTTTCGTTACTAGGACTTTTTGTTACCAAAGGACTTTTTGTTACTATAGGACTTTTTATTACTAGGACATTTTGTTACTAGGACTTTTTGTTACTAGGACTTTTCATTACTAGGACTTTTTATTTCTAGGACTTTTTGTTACTAGGACATTTTGTAACAAGGACTTTTTGTTACTAGGACTTTTTATTGCTAGGACATTTCATTACTAGGACTTTTTGTTGCTAGGACTTTTTGTTACTAGGACTTTTCATTACTAGGACTTTTTATTACTAGGACTTTTGGTTACTAGGACTTTTTGTTACTATAGGACTTTTTATTACTAGGACTTTTTGTTACTAGGACTTTTTGTTACTATAGGACTTTTTATTACTAGGACTTTTTGTTACTAGGACTTTTTGTTACAAGGACTTTTTATTACTAGGACTTTTTGTTACTAGGACATTTTGTTACTAGGACTTTTTGTTACTAGGACTTTTGTTACTAGGACTTTTTGTTACTAGGACTTTTTGTTACTAGGACTTTTTATTACTAGGTCTTTCTGTTACTAGGACTTTTTGTTACTAGGACATTTTGTTACTAGGACTTTTTGTTACTAGAACTTTTCATTATTAGGACTTTTTATTACTAGGACTTTTTATTACTAGGACTTTTTGTTATTATAGGACTTCTTGTTACTGGGACTTTTTATTACTAGGACTTTTTATTACTTGGACTTTTTGTAACTAGGACTTCTTGTTACTATAGGACTTTTTGTTACTAGGACTTTTTGTTACTATAAGACTTTTTGTTACTAGGACTTTTTATTACTTTGACTTTTTATTACTAGGACTTTTTGTTACTAGGACTTTTTGTTACTAGGACTTTTTATTACTAGGACTTTTTGTTACTAGGACTTTTCATTACCAGGACTTTTTATTACTAGGACTTTTTATTACCAGGACTTTTCATTACCAGGACTTTTTATTACTAGGACTTTTTATTACTAGGACTTTTTGTTATTATAGGACTTTTTGTTACTGGGACTTTTTATTACTAGGACTTTTTATTACTAGGATTTTTTGTTACTAGGACTTTTTGTTACTATAGGACTTTTTGTTACTAGGACTTTTTGTTACTATAGGAATTTTTGTTACTAGGACTTTTTGTTACTATATAGGACTTTTCATTACTAGGACTTTTCGTTACTAGGACTTTTTGTCACTATATGACTTTTTGTTACCAAGACTTTTTGTTACTAGGACTTTTTATTACTAGGACTTTTTATCACTAGGACTTTTTTTTACTGTAGGACTTTTTGTTACTGGGACTTTTTGTTACTATGACTTTTTATTACTAGGACTTTTTGTTACTAGAACTTTTTGTTACTAGGACTTTTTTTACTATAGGACTTTTTGTTACTAGGACTTTTTGTTACTATAGGACTATTTGTTACTAGGACTTTTTGTTACTATAGGACTTTTTGTTACTAGGACTTTTTATTACAATAGGACTTTTTGTTACTAGGACTTTTTGTTACTAGGACTTTTTGTTACTAGGACTTTTTGTTATTAGGACTTTTTATTACTAGGACTTTTTATTACCAGGACTTTTCATTACCAGGACTTTTTATTACTAGGACTTTTTATTACTTGGACTTTTTTGTTATTATAGGACTTTTTGTTACTAGGACTTTTTATTACTAGGACTTTTTATTACTAGGATATTTTGTTACTAGGACTTTTTGTTACTATAGGACTTTTTATTACTAGAACTTTTTGTTACTATAGGACTTTTTGTTACTAGGACTTTTTATTACTATAGGACTTTTTGTTTCTAGGACTTTTTGTTACTAGGACTTTTTGTTACTAGTACTTTTTGTTACTAGGACTTTTTATTACTAGGACTTTTTATTACCAGGAGTTTTCATTACCAGGACTTTTTATTACTAGGACTTTTTATTACTAGGACTTTTTATTACCAGGACTTTTCATTACCAGGACTTTTTATTACTAGGGCTTTTTATTACTAGGACTTTTTGTTACTATAGGACATTTTGTTACTATAGGACTTTTTGTTACTAGGACTTTTTGTTACTATAGTACTTTTTGTTACTAGGACTTTTTGTTACTAGGACTTTTTATTACTAGGACATTTTATTACTAGGACTTTTTATTACCAGGACTTTTCATTACCAGGACTTTTTATTACTAGGACTTTTTTATTACTAGGACTTTTTGTTACTATAGGACTTTTTGTTACTGGGACTTTTTATTACTAGAACTTTTTATTACTAGGACTTTTTGTTGCTATAGGACTTTTTGTTACTATAGGACTTTTTGTTACTAGGACTTTTTGTTACTATAGGACTTTTTATTACTAGGACTTTTTGTTACTAGGAATTTATGTTACTATAGGACTTTTTATTACTAGGACATTTTGTTACTAGGACTTTTTGTTAAAAAGACTTTTTATTACTAGGACTTTTTGTTACTAGGACATTTTGTTACTAGGACTTTTTATTACTAGGACTTTTTGTTACTAGGACATTTTGTTACTAGGACTTTTTGTTACTAGGACTTTTTGTTACTAGGACTTTTCGTTACTAGGACTTTTGTTACTAGGACTTTTTGTTACTAGGAATTTTTGTTACTAGGACTTTTTATTACTAGGTCTTTCTGTTACTAGGACTTTTTGTTAGTTGGACTTTTTGTTACTAGGACTTTTTGTTACTAATACTTTTCATTACTAGGACTTTTTATTACTAGGACTTTTTATTACTAGGACTTTTTGTTATTATAGGACTTTTTGTTACAGGGACTTTTTATTACTAGGACTTTTTATTACTTGGACTTTTTGTAACTAGGACTTTTTGTTACTATAGGACTTTTTGTTACTAGGACTTTTTGTTACTATAGGACTTTTTGTTACTAGGACTTTTTATTACTAGGACTTTTTGTTACTAGGACTTTCTGTTACTAGGACTTTTTATTACTAGGACTTTTTATTACCAGGACTTTTCATTACCAGGACTTTTTATTATTAGGACTTTTTATTACTAGGACTTTTTGTTACTATAGGACTTTTTGTTACTAGGACTTTTTATTATTAGGACTTTTTGTTACTAGGACTTTCTGTTACTAGGACTTTTTATTACTAGGACTTTTTATTACCAGGACTTTTCATTACCAGGACTTTTTATTACTAGGACTTTTTATTACTAGGACTTTTTGTTATTATAGGACTTTTTGTTACTGGGACTTTTTATTACTAGGACTTTTTATTACTAGGATTTTTTGTTACTAGGACTTTTTGTTACTATAGGACTTTTTGTTGCTAGGACTTTTTGTTACTATAGGACTTTTTGTTACTAGGACTTTTTGTTACTATATAGGACTTTTCATTACTAGGACTTTTCGTTACTAGGACTTTTTGTCACTATATGACTTTTTGTTACCAAGACTTTTTGTTACTAGGACTTTTTATTACTAGGACTTTTTATTACTAGGACTTTTTGTTACTATAGGACTTTTTGTTACTGGGACTTTTTGTTACTAGGACTTTTTATTACTAGGACTTTTTGTTACTAGGACTTCTTGTTACTAGGACTTTTTTTACCATAGGACTTTTTGTTACTAGGACTTTTTGTTACTATAGGACTATTTGTTACTAGGACTTTTTGTTACTATAGGACTTTTTGTTACTAGGACTTTTTATTACTATAGGACTTTTTGTTACTAGGACTTTTTGTTACCAGGACTTTTTGTAACTAGGACTTTTTGTTACTAGGACTTTTTGTTACTAGGACTTTTTATTACTAGGACTTTTTATTACCAGGACTTTTCATTACCAGGACTTTTTATTACTAGGACTTTTTATTACTAGGACTTTTTGTTACTAGGACTTTTTGTTACTAGGACTTTTTATTACTAGGACTTTTTGTTACTAGGACTTTTCATTACCAGGACTTTTTGTTACTATGACTTTTTATTACTAGGACTTTTTGTTACTAGGACTTTTTGTTACTAGGACTTTTTTTACTATAGGACTTTTTGTTACTAGGACTTTTTGTTACTATAGGACTATTTGTTACTAGGACTTTTCGTTACTAGGACTTTTTGTTACCAAAGGACTTTTTGTTACTATAGGACTTTTTATTACTAGGACATTTTGTTACTAGGACTTTTTGTTACTAGGACTTTTCATTACTAGGACTTTTTATTTCTAGGACTTTTTGTTACTAGGACATTTTGTAACAAGGACTTTTTGTTACTAGGACTTTTTATTACTAGGACATTTCATTACTAGGACTTTTTGTTGCTAGGACTTTTTGTTACTAGGACTTTTCATTACTAGGACTTTTTATTACTAGGACTTTTGGTTACTAGGACTTTTTGTTACTATAGGACTTTTTATTACTAGGACTTTTTGTTACTAGGACTTTTTGTTACTATAGGACTTTTTATTACTAGGACTTTTTGTTACTAGGACTTTTTGTTACAAGGACTTTTTATTACTAGGACTTTTTGTTACTAGGACATTTTGTTACTAGGACTTTTTGTTACTAGGACTTTTGTTACTAGGACTTTTTGTTACTAGGACTTTTTGTTACTAGGACTTTTTATTACTAGGTCTTTCTGTTACTAGGACTTTTTGTTACTAGGACTTTTTGTTACTAGGACTTTTTGTTACTAGAACTTTTCATTATTAGGACTTTTTATTACTAGGACTTTTTATTACTAGGACTTTTTGTTATTATAGGACTTCTTGTTACTGGGACTTTTTATTACTAGGACTTTTTATTACTTGGACTTTTTGTAACTAGGACTTCTTGTTACTATAGGACTTTTTGTTACTAGGACTTTTTGTTACTATAAGACTTTTTGTTACTAGGACTTTTTATTACTTTGACTTTTTATTACTAGGACTTTTTGTTACTAGGACTTTTTGTTACTAGGACTTTTTATTACTAGGACTTTTTGTTACTAGGACTTTTCATTACCAGGACTTTTTATTACTAGGACTTTTTATTACCAGGACTTTTCATTACCAGGACTTTTTATTACTAGGACTTTTTATTACTAGGACTTTTTGTTATTATAGGACTTTTTGTTACTGGGACTTTTTATTACTAGGACTTTTTATTACTAGGATTTTTTGTTACTAGGACTTTTTGTTACTATAGGACTTTTTGTTACTAGGACTTTTTGTTACTATAGGAATTTTTGTTACTAGGACTTTTTGTTACTATATAGGACTTTTCATTACTAGGACTTTTCGTTACTAGGACTTTTGTCACTATATGACTTTTTGTTACCAAGACTTTTTGTTACTAGGACTTTTTATTACTAGGACTTTTTATCACTAGGACTTTTTTTTACTGTAGGACTTTTTGTTACTGGGACTTTTTGTTACTATGACTTTTTATTACTAGGACTTTTTGTTACTAGAACTTTTTGTTACTAGGACTTTTTTTACTATAGGACTTTTTGTTACTAGGACTTTTTGTTACTATAGGACTATTTGTTACTAGGACTTTTTGTTACTATAGGACTTTTTGTTACTAGGACTTTTTATTACTATAGGACTTTTTGTTACTAGGACTTTTTGTTACTAGGACTTTTTGTTACTAGGACTTTTTGTTATTAGGACTTTTTATTACTAGGACTTTTTATTACCAGGACTTTTCATTACCAGGACTTTTTATTACTAGGACTTTTTATTACTTGGACTTTTTGTTATTATAGGTCTTTTTGTTACTAGGACTTTTTATTACTAGGACTTTTTATTACTAGGATATTTTGTTACTAGGACTTTTTGTTACTATAGGACTTTTTATTACTAGAACTTTTTGTTACTATAGGACTTTTTGTTACTAGGACTTTTTATTACTATAGGACTTTTTGTTTCTAGGACTTTTTGTTACTAGGACTTTTTGTTACTAGTACTTTTCGTTACTAGGACTTTTTATTGCTAGGACTTTTTATTACCAGGAGTTTTCATTACCAGGACTTTTTATTACTAGGACTTTTTATTACTAGGACTTTTTATTACCAGGACTTTTCATTACCAGGACTTTTTATTACTAGGGCTTTTTATTACTAGGACTTTTTGTTACTATAGGACATTTTGTTACTATAGGACTTTTTGTTACTAGGACTTTTTGTTACTATAGTACTTTTTGTTACTAGGACTTTTTGTTACTAGGACTTTTTATTACTAGGACATTTTATTACTAGGACTTTTTATTACCAGGACTTTTCATTACCAGGACTTTTTATTACTAGGACTTTTTTATTACTAGGACTTTTTGTTACTATAGGACTTTTTGTTACTGGGACTTTTTATTACTAGGACTTTTTATTACTAGGACTTTTTGTTGCTATAGGACTTTTTGTTACTATAGGACTTTTTGTTACTAGGACTTTTTGTTACTATAGGACTTTTTTTACTAGGACTTTTCATTACTAGGACTTTTTATTACTAGGAATTTTTGTTACTAGGACTTTTTGTTACTATAGGACTTTTTATTACTAGGTCTTTTTGTTACTAGGAATTTATGTTACTATAGGACTTTTTATTACTAGGACATTTTGTTACTAGGACTTTTTGTTAAAAAGACTTTTTATTACTAGGACTTTTTGTTAAAAAGACTTTTTATTACTAGGACTTTTTATTACTAGGACTTTTTGTTACTAGGACATTTTGTTACTAGGACTTTTTGTTACTAGGACTTTTTGTTACTAGGACTTTTCGTTACTAGGACTTTTGTTACTAGGACTTTTTGTTACTAGGAATTTTTGTTACTAGGACTTTTTATTACTAGGTCTTTCTGTTACTAGGACTTTTTGTTAGTAGGACTTTTTGTTACTAGGACTTTTTGTTACTAATACTTTTCATTACTAGGACTTTTTATTACTAGGACTTTTTATTACTAGGACTTTTTGTTATTATAGGACTTTTTGTTACAGGGACTTTTTATTACTAGGACTTTTTATTACTTGGACTTTTTGTAACTAGGACTTTTTGTTACTATAGGACTTTTTGTTACTAGGACTTTTTGTTACTATAGGACTTTTTGTTACTAGGACTTTTTATTACTAGGACTTTTTGTTACTAGGACTTTCTGTTACTAGGACTTTTTATTACTAGGACTTTTTATTACCAGGACTTTTCATTACCAGGACTTTTTATTATTAGGACTTTTTATTACTAGGACTTTTTGTTACTATAGGACTTTTTGTTACTAGGACTTTTTATTATTAGGACTTTTTGTTACTAGGACTTTCTGTTACTAGGACTTTTTATTACTAGGACTTTTTATTACCAAGACTTTTCATTACCAGGACTTTTTATTACTAGGACTTTTTATTACTAGGACTTTTTGTTATTATAGGACTTTTTGTTACTGGGACTTTTTATTACTAGGACTTTTTATTACTAGGATTTTTTGTTACTAGGACTTTTTGTTACTATAGGACTTTTTGTTGCTAGGACTTTTTGTTACTATAGGACTTTTTGTTACTAGGACTTTTTGTTACTATATAGGACTTTTCATTACTAGGACTTTTCGTTACTAGGACTTTTTGTCACTATATGACTTTTTGTTACCAAGACTTTTTGTTACTAGGACTTTTTATTACTAGGACTTTTTATTACTAGGACTTTTTGTTACTATAGGACTTTTTGTTACTGGGACTTTTTGTTACTAGGACTTTTTATTACTAGGACTTTTTGTTACTAGGACTTCTTGTTACTAGGACTTTTTTTACCATAGGACTTTTTGTTACTAGGACTTTTTGTTACTATAGGACTATTTGTTACTAGGACTTTTTGTTACTATAGGACTTTTTGTTACTAGGACTTTTTATTACTATAGGACTTTTTGTTACTAGGACTTTTTGTTACCAGGACTTTTTGTAACTAGGACTTTTTGTTACTAGGACTTTTTGTTACTAGGACTTTTTATTACTAGGACTTTTTATTACCAGGACTTTTCATTACCAGGACTTTTTATTACTAGGACTTTTTATTACTAGGACTTTTTGTTATTATAGGACTTTTTGTTACTGGGACTTTTTATTACTAGGACTTTTTATTACTAGGACTTTTTGTTACTAGGACTTTTTGTTACTATAGGACTTTTTGTTACTAGGACTTTTTGTTACTATAGGACTTTTTGTTACTATAGGACTTTTTGTTACTAGGACTTTTTATTACTATAGGACTTTTTGTTACTAGGTCTTTTTGTTACTAGGACTTTTTGTTACTAGTACTTTTTGTTACTAGGTCTTTTTATTACTAGGACTTTTTATTACCAGGACTTTTCATTACCAGGACTTTTTATTACTAGGACTTTTTATTACTAGGACTTTTTGTTACTATAGGACTTTTTGTTACTGGGACTTTTTATTACTAGGACTTTTTATTACTTGGACTTTTTGTTGCTATAGGACTTTTTGTTACTATAGGACTTTTTGTTACTAGGACTTTTTGTTACTATAGGACTTTTTGTTACTAGGACTTTTTGTTACTGTAGGACTTTTCATTACTAGGACTTTTCGTTACTAGGACTTTTTGTCACTATATGACTTTTTGTTACCAGGACTTTTTGTTACTAGGACTTTTTATTACTAGGACTTTTTATTTCTAGGACTTTTTGTTATTAGGAATTTTTGTTACTAGGACTTCTTGTTACTAGGACTTTCTATTACTAGGACTTTTTATTACCAGGACTTTTCATTACCAGGACTTTTTATTACTAGGAATTTTTATTACTAGGACTTTTTGTTATTATAGGACTTTTTGTTACTGGGACTTTTTATTACTAGGACTTTTTATTACTAGGACTTTTTGTTACTAGGACTTTTTGTTACTATAGGACTTTTTGTTACTAGGACTTTTTGTTACTATAGGACTTTTTGTTACTAGGACTTTTTATTACTATAGGACTTTTTGTTACTAGGACTTTTTTTTACTAGGACTTTTTGTTACTAGGACTTTTTGTTACTAGGACTTTTTATTACTAGGACTTTTTATTACCAGGACTTTTCATTACCAGGACTTTTTATTACTAGGACTTTTTATTACTAGGACTTTTTGTTATTATAGGACTTTTTGTTACAGGGACTTTTTATTACTAGGACTTTTTGTTACTAGGACTTTTTGTTACTATAGGACTTTTTGTTACTAGGACTTTTAGTTCCTATAGGACTTTTCATTAATAGGACTTTTCGTTACTAGGACTTTTTGTCACAATATGACTTTTTGTTACCAGGACTTTTTGTTACTGGGACTTTTTATTACTAGGACTTTTTATTACTAGGACTTTTTGTTACTATAGGACTTTTTGTTACTGGGACTATTTGTTACCATGACTTTTTATTACTAGGACTTTTTGTTACTAGGACTTTTTGTTACTAGAACTTTTTTTACTATAGGACTTTTTGTTACTAGGACTTTTTGTTACTATAGGACTTTTTGTTACTAGGACTTTTTGTTACAAGGACTTTTTTTACTATAGGACTTTTTGTTACTAGGACTTTTTGTTACTATAGGACTTTTTGTTACTAGGACTTTTTGTTACTATAGGACTTTTTGTTACTAGGAATTTTTGTTACTAGGACTTTTTGTTACTAGGACTTTTTGTTACTAAAGGATTTTTCGTTACTAGGACTTTTCGTTACTAGGACTTTTTGTTACTAGGACTTTTTGTTACTAGGATTTTTCGTTACTAGGACTTTTCGTTACTAGGACTTTTTGTTACTATAGGACTTTTTGTTCCCGAACAAATGTTTTTTTTATTTAAAATGGGTTGCAGACTACAAATTTTTATACCAATCGCATATAGTGAACCGATTATCGGGAATTTTTGATCATAATAATTAAAAAATACTACATAATAATATTATTAAAAGAAAGAGTTAAAATGTCAAATTATGCAAGTAGTCTTTTCTTTTATGTTAGAAAATGTTTTTTTCCATTATGCTATTATCATTCTGTAACTTGATAGCAACTGATATATCAAAAACAAAAGATTTTCACAATGTAACTAGGTAGTAGGGTAAGCTCAGAGTTCTCGGACTGAACCACATTTTCGATCAATTCGAGAAAGGAAAAAACTATAATCATTGTAATCTAACATATATTTAGATTGGTATTCACGACACATTTCACTCACAATTTATTTCATTTGAAATGGGTTGCAGACAACAATATCCGATAAAAAAAATCATGGCGTGTCTTCCATAATTTTAGTTTTAATCTAGTATAGTTTTATATATTATCCTTACTATGATTAATTTTAGTAGGCATTTAACGTCTTCCTTGGAACCAAAGGCCATATCGCTGACGTCAAAAGATATTAACTGTATGATTTTATATTGTATGTATATGGGATTGGTGTAAATTGGAATCTGCAACAAATAAAAAAAATCGTTGGTCCGGGATTGAAAAATCTGGTAACGAAACGTCCTATAGTAATGAAACGTCCGGTAACGAAACGTCCGGTCACACTTTTAATCATAGTCATGGCTTTGGTACATGTAACATGCTATCAAAAATATTATATGCTGAAACAATTTCAAATTAAGAACTCTGAGTTTGATGAAATGTTATATAAGGAATTCTATGAAACTTCTTTGATTAGATTCGTAAGGAAATTTTAAGATGATTCATGAATTGGTGAATTTTGATAAGAATAAAAAGACACAAGCATCAAGTGAAATAAAAGGAGAAAATATCTCAAATATATTCTACGTACCCGAAAAGTTGAGAAAGATAGTTCATCTTGAGCATGGCGAGGATTATCGGTTTATAATAAGAAACTGAGTCTCGAGATTCGAAAGCGCAGTTCCAGCTCCCGTCCTTCTCCTTTAAAGTCTAGGCATAGCTATAGGAGAGGCCAAGTCAAACTGCCTGCATTTCATGGGATGAATCTCTCTAAATCATAAAACTGGTGGTTAGGGGTAATTAATTTTGGCGATATATTCGTTCCAAAAGCAGAGTGATTTTGGAAGTTCTTTCACCGGCGATCGATAGCAGCAATTTAGAGAGCAAGAGAGACCGACAGTGATGACGGTAACCGAGTGACTCTCCTTATAATTACAGCTCTTCAAACTAACTGACGCAATTTCAAATTCTAAATATCACTGGGGCTAAAATAAACCTATTTACTTAAAAGGAAATATATAGAAAGTAATTATTATATAGTGAAACAAATAACACCAACTTGAATATCAGAGAAGGCACCCAGTATTGACACTTGTAGAACATACTATTTTGAATAACCGAAGTATTTAGATATAAAGGAAAATCACACCATTAAAAAATAATAATCAAATGGTAAGAATTCAATTACTTCTTAGAGAACTGAACAATGTCAATAATTCTTAATCGTCAAAAATGACTGTTAGTCTGATTTTCCATATATGCCTGCTAATCCTTTGATTTATTCAATGATATACGCATATTACTTCATTGAATCATCAATATTATGATAAAATGTCTATTAGAAAAAATGTATTTTCTAATTCCCACTTACATATCCTTAAGATAAATATTTTAGCTGAATTGTCATATTCTGATCTATTTTACTTACTAAAAGTCGTTAAATTTCTCTTCTATCAATTTAATTTTGATGACGACTCCTTTTGTACCCTCAAACTCACCAAGTTGTTCTATTCCACCACTGTTCAACTTTTAAAAGGAATGCACCTTCTATAAAGTTTTTGGTGTATCGTTCAAACTAATATTCTTTATTTTTGTGAAGGTAGCTCTTAAGGGAGAAACTTTTATGAACATATGAACAAGCTTGCAATTGCCAGTCTGTGTTTGAATGAACATCAATATCGTGTTCGATATCGATTTCAATTGACCCCTTCCCCCCTCCCCTACTTCGTTAGAATGTTCTTTTGAAAGTGGATAAAAAACGCGTGTAATTTCCGATGGGATGACGTCTAATTAATATTAAGAACTTCCCTACTAGTTTGATTTGTAGTGATGGAGTACCTGATTTGGTGACTGTTTTTGTTACTCTAAAATAAACTAAAACTACATCAATACTTACTTTATCTATTAGATGTACTCGTATTAAATGTGTATAGTTAGTGTATTAAATACTACGTACATTTTACAACATTATACTGTAGTTTCCTCTACATAATATGATTATAATATTTAATAATCAACATGAGCTACATTTTGAAAGTTGCTGCAATCATAATCTTTTTTAAATGCACATGTTTCATTGAATTAAAATATACACATACTCAGCATATACATCTTATAATTTTGAATACAATGAATTAATTTATAGTAGATAAAAATATACATTATTAAATAAATACAAATTCAATGTCATTTGTGCAAAAGAAAGCATAGACAGTCTGTGGAAGGCAGAACGTACTTGATATAAGCTGGCTGGAATCATTAAGCCATGGCTACCACCCCTTTAACGCGGGGATGAACGGGTGGGAGGGGCAGTCACACTGGAGCGAAATAAACAAAGATACTATATACGCTCTGATGCAATGCATTAATTTGTCACGCTAAGCTCTAATGGCTAAACATTCAAATTCTATGGCATTTCGATAAACTCTTCATAAATGTATGTATATAACCCTAATTCATGAAGATAGGGCAAATTTCTCATAACTATAAAAATTAGGGTTCATAAAAAAATAAAACTAATTTCAATCAGAAGTTTTAGCTTTGGCAAATTTGCCACTGGTGTACGATTAACTTCACAATTTGACAGATTAGTTTCGCACTTTGCCTGAACATGAACTGGAAAATGTAAATAGACCTGCACATGAAGAAGTTCAGTTCATAAGCTTATGCAAGCTTCAAGAATTTGAATTTCATAAGGTTGCCCAAGTTTAATCAAGCTGAGTGTGTGAGCCATCAAAATAAACGGAATCAACAAATGGGTTCAATGGCTGGAACCTTTCTAGTAAATAAATCTTTTATTATTCAGTCCGTTACCACAGTTGTCAAAGATTTTAATGATTGGTTTAGGAACATTGGCCTGTATATAAATTTTTTTTAGAATACATTGATTTGATAGTAATAATGTTAATTCTTTACACTCTCAGCTCTTTCTATCATATCACGTAACTTTGGCAATTTGCAAAAAACTATAATATTAATTTCTAAATATTCAGATGTCATTAATTCATTTAATCTAACACTAACTGGAGTTATTTAAAAAGTTTCAGTGATTTTTGAGTTACGAAAGTGACGATGTAGCTTAATAAAACGCTCGACTTGAAATCGAGTTACAAAGTACTTCTAATCTGTCGAGACATGAATCTTAATCATATTTTCATCCCAAAACCCACGAACTTCAATTGGACGCTTCACGAAATTAAGAAGTTTGGAGTTAATTTGAGTAGCTCAATCTTCTTGTTTTGATATTCAAATGTGCTCACTTTGAGAATTCAGGACACTTTAAATTTATCTCGATTGGTACAAACAAGACCATTCCCCTTAAATAACAATTTAAATTATTGATACATAAATTAGTTCCCCAATGAAATTAAACGGACTTTATGTCTCTATTAAATTCATTGGAATACGTTCTCAATTTACTCTATGTGTGAATATCTCACCATCTATAATTATGATAGGATCTTAGAAGATTTTGTTGGATTAATGATTTATAACAGTGGAAATTCTTTGCTGGCATTAAATGTGATGATATGTGACCACCTTAGAAACATCTATCAAGATCTTCATCAGATGCAATCTTCTGGAGCCGTGCAGAAATAAATGTATTGGTCAGTTTCTTTATAGATGTAGGCGTGGTAGTGAAGTAAGAATACACTGTAATATGGTCTGTATAATAACTTGGACATATTATATTACACCCCAAAACTATTTCGGAATAAAAACGAAACTTTTTGTTCAATATATCATCTAAAAAGTTGTAGCTACAAAAAGGAAGTACAAGTAATTACGAATAGCAATACTTTACAAAAGGCTGAAACTTTTGAGAATCGTTAAATTCAAGAAAATTAGTTCCAGGTTCTTGTAAAGATTATTTATACCTTCTCAGACTACATAAAACCCCGTATTTGTACTTCATATTATACACTCGTAGAGTATGGGAAGTAGTAAAGGAGCTTATGGCAAAAAAATATTCACATCAAAAATTGTCAGAAATTTCGTGTACTACATTGCTGTAGTGTAGAGTGTAGAGTCTACTGCTTCGATTTGAAAATATTGTAGGAACGGGATTAAAGTCGGCAATAAGAAATTTTAATAGTGCATATTAAAATGTGAATGTTTTTATAATGTCCAAATACATGATATATATATACAGTGAGTCAGTTAGGAAGTCAAGAAATTTAAATTCATTTTAAGTAATGGTAATAGAAAATAACTACGTAATAAATTGAACGATTATAAAGCATGATATATAGATTTCAGTTAAAAGGTTATTTTTCTCCTTGATGATCACCAATATTGGGTTTTAACATAAATTAAATGGCAGAACAGCTATTGGCTTTTTCGGCTATTGACATGTATAAAATATAACCATTTATATGTTGCTGTTAATATTGCCAACCTGTAAGTGCATATATTCGTAGGAAGTAATAATAATAACACGAATTTTAAATCTACCCTACAAAGGTCTCATTTCAGGGTGAGTGGCGTATAAATTTATATTACCAATTAAGTTATCACCATTCATATATCTCATAATTTAGAATATCTAGAATTGTATTAAAGAGTAGTCAAATAATTACTATTTATTCACATACTTTGCCTTTGTTTAATATAATATTACTGCAAAGAAAAATAGTTGAAGACTTTCAGCAGTGAATAAGATCAACAATATTGATAAACAAATTAAACAAAATGTTCTCCTCTATTTCATACTCTGGATTTAATAATAAGCCAACCACATTATATATTTTAGCCATTGTGCGTGCTTTATGAATTGCCTGGTGACATACACTGATACACAGTGGAATAGTCTTATTTCAAGTCACGGGAAGACTGCTCAACAGGAATAGCTTAGTTAGGAGCATGCAATGTTTTTGGTCAATCAGAGGTGTATTTGTAGAGTTAGTAGCGTTTACACTGGTGAATTTGGCAGATAAATTGTACACCAACATGTAGATGGTACACCAGCTATATTTGGTGAAGTAACATTAGGAGAAGATTCTCATTGCTAACATGAACTTTCATAATTTATCGCACCATCTCTCGCGATACATCAATTACTCGCAAGTACACCAACTTAGTACTAGTAACTAGAAAAAAAACTTTTATTGGAACAGGATTTTTTTGAACTTTATCGGAAAAATCTTGTACTAGACACAACACATTTTTTTAATCTGACAGTTATTCCAATGTAAATTTTACAAATAAATATAATTAAAATACTAAGTTCGTGACACCTCTCTCCTCGAATAATGTATTATATTTATTATTTTTCTGTTTGTTGAATAAAACATAAGAATACTTTTTATCATATTGTTCATGGAAGAGTCTGTGCTAAAAAATAATGTGATGAATTACTAAAAACCAGAGAGAGAGTTGAGACTGAGCTAATTTCTTGAATAGTTTAACCCAGAACGGCCAGAGTACCTGAGAGGCTTGCTCCTGAGGAAATATAACTTTTTACTTTTGAAATTTGACTGGAGTTTCTGAAAATTCGTGATTTTTATTGTTTAAGACCTACTTAAGCGAAATCAAAGAAAACAAAGCAACATAATTAGTTTATATTACTATTTTATTACCATGAGAAAATTTGGGGTTTTTGTGAAATATATGCGCTATTGCATCAAATTTTGATTCACACTAAAAATAGCTAATATTCCTGTAAGTGATGTTGCTAGTGTGATTCAGCATCAACTGTACTTCATCCGGGCTCCAGAGGCCCAATTTATAAAATAAAAAATAGGGGAGAACCGGGAGCATTCGGATACTTTAGAGGAAAAATGAATAATTCGTAAACTAATTCGAATTTAACTATATAAATATTTCTGTATGTAGATAAATCATTTTACTTCAATTTTATTAAGACTGTTTTACAGTTTAAATCTTCATTCGAAAGTTATAAGACAAAATGTAAGAGAGATTCAAGTGTCCGAATGCTCCTTCCTAGAGGGACACTTCGGACTAGCTGTGAGAATGATTCGGACACCATAAAAATAGTTAAAGCATTTGAAATTTGGGTAATTAATCGATAGAATTGAATTCGGATCAACTAATTTAATTGAAATAAACCATAATGACTGGTTATTCACAGTAATAATTCATCGTATTTGAAATTTTTTCATAATAATATTAATGTAATGATTGAACATTTTCTCCAACAAAATATAGATAGCCCATGAGTAATCACTGTGAAATTATCCTTATATTTAATAGCTATATATCAAAAGCAAATGGTATAACTATATCCTTTTACTTTGGATAAACCAAAATTAGTAAATTACATCTTAAATAATTCATCGAATGTTTAAAATGGTAGCCGGTAAATTGCTCGAAAACAATAATTGCTCGAAAGACAATTGCTCGAAAAACAATTGCTCGAATGAACAATTGCTCGAAAGAACAATTGCTCGAAAGACAATTGCTCGAAAAACAATTGCTCGAAAGACAATTGCTCGAAAAACAATTGCTCGAACGAACAATTGATCGAATGAACAATTGCTCGAATTATAAAATTGCACAGTTTTCGATTTTATAAAAGTCAGTTATTCATGAAGTGGAGCTGCACCTAAAAATCCTTGTTTCTTTTTAGTAATTGATCATTAATCATTCGATAAATGATTTTAATTATTACTCATTCTTCATAATTTTTTTCTTTCTCTAGAAACTGTTTGTGTCTTCTCGTATGTAACATGTGAATTGGAATCATGTGGTGAATCAGAACTATTCATGTTTTTTTACCATAAAACCCGAAATTCTTTGTAGATTAATTAAAACTCTGCCAAAACTTTGAGTTATTTCACCAAATAAGGTGCCACATACATATGGGCTAGTAATAAATTAATCTACAAAAAATTTCAGGTTTTACGATAAAAAACATGAATAGTACTGATTCACCACATGATTCCATTTCACATGTTACACACGAGATGACACAAACGGTCTAAAAAAAATTAAGCAGAATGAGTAATAATTAAAAGCATTTATAGAATGATTAATGATCAATTACTAAAAAGAAACAAGGATTGTTAGTTGCAGCTCCACTTCATGAATAACTGACTATTATAAAATCGAAAACTGTGCAATTTTATAATTCGAGCAATTTTGTTCATTCGAGCAAATTTGATTATTCGAGTAATTGTTCTTTCGATCAATTGTTCGTTCGAGCAATTGTTTTTCGAGCAATTGTCTTTCGAGCAATTGTTCTTTCGAGCAATTGTTCATTCGAGCAATTGTTTTTCGAGCAATTGTTTTCGAGCAATTGTCTTTCGAGCAATAATTGTTTTCGAGCAATTTACCTAGAACCGTTTAAAGTATAGTTCGTAGGTGTAGATCTTGCTACACCTCCAATTTCAGCAGCTTTTCTGACAGATAAACCTTTTTGGAATTCATTAAATATTTTTTGAAAACCTTCTTTATTACGGCCTCTATCAGTTTTCCTTTTATAATGAAAAGGCATGAATACGATCGTCAAACTGTCAAATAAAGACACTAATATTAAGTTGCAACTAATCTTACAAACGAATGCTATGTCAATTAAAATAATTAACTTCAAGTTCAGAATGTCCTTTTTCGTAAGAATTACTCCAATAAGTTGTAATGGTGGACTGAATCGGATACAGAGGGAAGGTTCGGACACCGTCCACACCAACCTCAACAGAAATGTCCGATTCATCCCAAATGACACTTCAAAATTAAAAACATCACCATTTTTCTAATTTCATTTGTATTATTTTTTTAACACACCAAACATAACATGAAATATTTATATAATTCATACCTTTGAGATTGAGAATCAGTTTCGTATTCATATAGTCCACACACGATCCAATTGTATCACGAAATATTACATCAATATTGAAGAAAACAGTAAATTACCCCTCTGGGGCAAAATACTACATCTCCGCATAGGATCTTTCAAATAACTGACGGTTAACACGTCGCACACATTCAGTTGCAATAAGCAGTAGTTATGTCCAATTATGAACAAATGTTTAAACGAGTAGTCCGAACCATCCTTCTGTCCGAATGCTCCCGATTCTCCCCTATACAGGGTGGCGCAAAAAAAGGAAACCCATTTTCAAACTAGTTTATTTTACAAACTATCAAACCTAGAAATTTTCTAGAAACAAAGTTTTATTTCTTTACTTTTTTTGCATCTATCGTGATAATCTGATAAGAGTTACGACAAAAATTGAACATCCTGCAGCGAATTAAAAAAAGGAAAATATAAAGGGCTTGCGCGAGGACGAAATATACGAGAAAAAAAAATCATAAAGGTATAATTCATTTTATGTGGATGTAAAAACAATAAATTCTACTATTTTTTGTAACAAATAGGAGAAAATAAATAATAAATTCCCATTTGAAAGTTGGTTTTTGAGGTAAAATTGATATCTTTATAATATCATTGCAACGTTAATTTGTGTCTCATATTCGAAACCATCAAAATTCAGCTATCAAAAGAACATACACTGGAAGCTTGACACATGTTCAACCTCATTTTGAACAATGCTTTCTGGAAAGATTTCCACCAATAATATAAAACCATATTGACATATGTTAATAAATTCAAAACTGAAGAAACCACTTAACAAAAAGTGATCATGTCGCAGGAGAAAAGAATGGACACATGAAAACATTATCTTTTTCATGAACAGTTTATTGAGAACCCAAAAATATCAATCAGAAAGTAAGGATTAGATATCATTTAAAAAATATTTCACCGAATTGTTATACACAATGTGAAGTATCATCCTTTCAAGAAGCATGTAAGGCTCGAACTCTTAGAACTGATTTTTGCAAAATGGTTTCTGAATAGAAATGCCTATTTTGTTGAAGATATCGTGATTGGTGATGAAGATGTATTTCCATGAATGAAAGAGTCAATAATAAAAACTTTAATTGAATGAAAAATAGTAAGATTTAACTTTTACTACTACCATATGGAAATAAATTATTCCTATTATGAACTTTTTTGTGTTTTTCATCCTTGCGCAACCCCTCTTTATTTATCTTTTTTTAATTCGCTGCAGGATGTTTAATTTTTGTTGTACCTCTTAACAGACTTTCAACATAGATGAAGAAAAAGTAAAAAAATTTAACTGTGTTTCTAGAAAATTTCTAGCTTTGATAGTTTGTAAAACAAACTAATTTGAAAATGGGTTTCCTTTTTTTTTTGCGCCACCCTGTATATAAAACTAAATAAAAACAAATGATGTGCATTATTTTCACTGATAGTTATACGATGAATAAGTATGTCACAGACAATAAGAGTCACGGCGTTTCAACATCTCAAGTTAATTAATTTTTTATGCACCAATATTTCAAACTGGTTAGGGTCTATGAGGCACGTTGGTAGTTCCAGGGTTAATAAAATGAAAATGCTTTATTAATAATTACAGATAAGTTCAAGTTTTATTTCCAAATCAGGACTTAGTCTTATTATATTCGGTAACTAGATCACGTGCACTTGGTAGAGAGCATACATTCCCCTCCGCGTATCTGGTTGCTACCAAAATCTAATAAACTGGTGGATCGTCCCGCTAAGTTTCATGCAATATTGTTGACCACTTTTTCAGTTTTGCGAATAACAAGATGATAAATACTCTTTGAATTATTGAGATATAAATGACCTTGACCTTTTACCGGATCGCTCCCAAAATTCTACCAGATGGTTCCTGAACATTGTCCAATCGTCCCATCAAATTTCAGACAATATGGTTGAATACTTTTTGAGTTATTGAGTTATATATGGCCTTGACCTTGATCTTTGACCTTTCACCCGATCGCTCCTAAAATATAACAAAATGGTTCCTGTATATTGTCCAATCGTCCTATTAAGTTTCATGCAGTACAGTGCAATACTTTTTGAGTTATAAATGACCTTGACCTTGGACCGGGTCGTTTTCAAAATTCTACCAGCAAGTCACTGCTTATTGACCAATCGTTTCACCAAATTTCAAACAATTTGGTTGAGCACTTTTTCAGTTATGAGAATAACAAGATGATTAATAAATAAATAAATGTCGCCTATAATAATGATAGGTAATAAGACCGGAGTATATCACAAGTAACTATATAATTATTGTTACTCCTTAATTAAACATTTCATTTACTATGAATGATATTAAAAGAAAATTGTTTAAGGAGTGGACTATGCCAATATAGTACAGTGTTTGTTGCCAGAATTAGTCCATGCTCTGTGATTTAAGTTCAAAGTAGTGAATGAAATAAGAGTTTAAAGAAGTTTTTTTATCTTTCACTAGGTATAGGTGAGTAATTCCTTAATTAATTAATTGTTACATTGATTTATATATTTGTGATACATTTAACAGAAAGCTATTTTATGCTTTGTGAAATATTTTAGATATTAAGATATATCATCCATGATATCATTGCACTATTGGGCCAACGTCGGCAAAGTAAAGGCACGATCGGGCATTGGCACCCCAATGCTATTACCCACTGGGCCAATGTATGGTAAACGACACAGGGCCAACGCCTGCCAAACAGCACTGGCC
>CANNZV010001389.1:177463-208870 GCA_947561585.1 Caprella mutica | reverse complement strand
CCTGTATTAAAATGTCTACCTTTATAATACTTTTCCTTTTATTCACTGTATTTTAGTAAGTGAAATCACAGAGTTAGCTCTAAGAATAACCTTCGCGTAATGACAAAAATAATCACCCTCACTCTTTGCTTACCTGTTCTTAAACTATGTCCATCAGTTCAAAATTGTTTTTACCAGTCAATGGTTCAATAAGAGGCGGTGAAAAAGTGACGAAGATACAGTTTTTTCGTTCATTGGCTAAAAATTTACCAGTATTTGAACAAGCGGAAACATTTTTGTGGCCCATACTGTATATGTTACCGTGCGCGGAAAATTGCCACTGGGAAAACTGCAATTGGGAAGATTGCCTCCGGGAAAACTGCCACTGTGGGAAAATTGCCACTGAGAAGATTGTCACTGGGAAAATTGCCACTCTGGGAAATTGACACTGTGGGAAAACTGCTACCCGGAGAATTGCCACTGAGGAAAATTGCCACTGTGGAAAATTGCCATTATAAAATATATCAACAATATGAATTAACCAACTAAAAAAATATTTTACTCTGTAGTTAAATGCTGAACTGAATGCATGCAAATGCATTCGAATTTTATGCAGAGAAAATTTTCATAGTGACAAACTAAAAAAATATTTTAGTCTATAAAAGATTACCGAACTGATTACATAAGTATTCGAATCTTATGTAAAGAAAATTTTCACTGTGTGTTCATCCTTCCTTTACAAGTTAAAAAAATTCAACCTTAAACGATCAATGAGCCCGAGAGGAACGTTTCGGTTTAAAATATTTAAGGACAATTTAATAAATAATTGATTTTAGTTACTGAAATTCTTTGACTTTTATTGTCTATGACGTAACTAATTATCGATCGTATGATTAAATGATTGAGAGAGGGACACAATCCACAACATCTACATTTACGGATAGGAAAGAGAAACTAAGAAATGGATAGAAAACCCTTTAGTTAAATAATGAAAGCTAACTCAACTAATTAATCGTAGAAATAACTAAGCTGCAACCAGATCAATGGATCGTACAAAAAAAATGTAACGTGACACTACAGTATGGACCACAAAAACGAACACTCGAATTAAACTGATTATTACTTTCAAATAAATTTATTTTAATTCTTTTTATTGCATTAGGTTCAAAAAAGAGTTTCTTATCAATCTAGACTATAGCAAATGACGTAAAATTGGTAATATTGTAATTCTCTCAGGGTAATGTTATAATAATATTGTTATAAAATAGAAAACAATAGTTTTAAGCTTTTGTAGAACTTTTCCCGGAAAGTAGTTTTGTGTAACTAACCTTTATATTCCTGTTTTTCAGCATAACGCTGAGAAAAGAAAAATATTACCAATTTGATGTCATTTGTCAAAGTGATTAAAAAAATATTCTGAATATACTACAAAAAGAATTAAAATAACGATTTATTCCAAAGTTATAAGCAGTTTAATTCGAGATTCCTTTTTTGTGGTCCATACTGTATACAAGACTAAACTTTATAAAGATAATAAGTACATTTTAGTGCAATTGTGAATGAGAGAAAATAACTCGACGACAAACTAGTAGGGTAAAGAACCTTTAAATGGTTTAAAGTCTAGAGAGAACAATTTAAAACATAAAGCTAAGAATTAATTGCGTATCAGCACACTCACACCCACCGACAGAAGAATTGACTTAGATCGTATATAACTCATAGTAAATAAATAGTTATTTACTATGGTATAACTTGTCAAAATGATATGTACTCATTGTAAATAATTTATATATTAAATTCTGATCAACATTGCATTCAGTACTTATGATTTTTGTGATTTTCGAAGAAAAAATCGGTATGAATTTATATATGTACAGTGGCAATTTTCCCACAGTGGCAGTTTTCCCACAGTGGCAATTTTCCTCAGTGGCAATTTTCCGGGTGGCTATCTTCCCACAGTGGCAGTTTTCCCACAGTGGCAATTTTCCCAGTGGCAGTTTTCCCACAGTTGCAGTTTTCCCAGTGATAGTTTTCCCGGGTGGCAATCTTTCCAGTGGCAATTTTCCCAGTGGCAATTTTCCTAGCACCATATGTTACAATATCTACTATCCATGTTGTTACAATATGTACTATCTATGTTGTTACAATATCTATTACCTATGTTGTAACAATATCTACTACCTATGTTGTTACAGTATCTATTATCTATGTTGTTACAATATCTACTATCTATGTTGTTACAATATCTACTATCTATGTTGTAACAATATCTACTATCTATGTTGTAACAATATCTACTATCTATGTTGTTACAGTATCTATTATCTATGTTGTTACAATATCTATTACCTATGTTCTATTAGCTCCATTGACTATTTTCTGTCTCAGTTTTTCAATCACTAGGGTAATAACGGACAAGAAACAAGAGAAGGCAAACAGGACACAGACGGACATGGTTTGTTCGATGGACACAGCCTCTGTTCGCACTGGTTCCTCGTACCGGACTTTAGTCCAGTCTCTAACAGTTTTGTCCAGCAGACCTGAAGAGTAAAGTTTCATCACCCTGTAGAGGAGAGCAGTTGAAACCTACTTTAGTAGAACTCCTATATAGTGAATGAGTAAGGATGCAACTTGAATAATGAACAGATTTTCTCTAGTACAGTGTGTTTCACTTATTTGTTATTTTTGAAATAGCCATAATTTTATTTTGAAAGGTTCTGAGGGAGTAAAACCAAATATTTGTAAAAAGTTTATAAGTGGAACTTTTGTTCTGAAACCCGACAATTTCAAAACAACAGGCAATTAAAGTTTTATAGGCCATTTTACAGGGGGTGCTGAAAGTGCCCACCGTCGTCATGGAGCTAGACATAGCCTTGCTGCCGCCCAGAAGAGAGCCTACACGCGGTGGCGGCGTGGCCCAAACATGGGCACGAAAGTCTCTTCAACCCCCCGTCCTCACCCAGTGGGGACGCGACCCGAGTGTCGCCCCGGGCTTTGCCCACCCTCGTACACACACAGCCCCAGAGCGTTTTTTCCCCAAGGGGGGAGTGTGAGCCGGCATACTTCCCCCCTTCAACTCTCTTACTCCTACTCTCCGGTGACATTGAGACCAATCCTGGCCCTTACATGTGTCCAACATGCAGTCTTCCCTGGACCCGCCGAACAGGCGGAATTCAGTGTGAAGCCTGTAGCAGCTGAACACACTACAATAAACGCTGCTCTGGGGTCCACCAACAAAGACATATCCCACAGGGTTAGCGGTTGAAAAACTGTCACCCTTCACACAACATTACTCCAACAACACCACCCAACACTCACAACCCCACTCCTGTCTCTCCTACTGTCGCTACCGCCTCTCTTCCATCTACATCTTCCCCTATCACTCGACCTATTCTTCCACCTGTTACTCCACCTGGCCCTCCTGGTCCTCCTCTTCTTCAATCTCCACCTGTCCTACTAACTGCTCTTTCTACACCACCACATATATCACTCAACACCCCTCCTGCTATCGCTCCCACTCCTCTTGCGCCTATTCCTCCTCCTATTGCTCAGCCTGTTCTTCCACCTGTACCTGGTCCTCCCCTTCCTCAACCTGACCCTGTTATTCCTGCTAATCTTCCTACTGGTCCACGCAACACACTGAAGATTTTACAATTTAACATAAACGACATTCAAAACAAGCGCATGCAACTCAAGACACTCCTACACGAACACCACATACATATAGCCACTATCCAGGAAACAAAACTCACCAATAACAAAATCACACCAAAGTTTCCTGGATACACAACACTCAGACACGATCGGCCTACACGAGGTGGAGGGGGCCTCATCACACTGATCCACAAAAATATACCCTTCACTAACACAACTGCCGAAACACTCTCACGAATGCCACAAGATCCCACACATGAATTACAGTCTATACGTATACAGATACACAAACGCACATACAACATAACAAACATTTACACCCCCCCCCCCCACAGACTCCACACCCCCAGGATACACACCACACCTAGAACACCTTAACACCCTAATTAACTCTCTCATCCTGGGGGATTTCAACGCTCACGACCCTACCTGGCTCACCACACAACAATCAGACACTCGAGCCGACACAATCACTACACAACTCGACACACACATTATACTCAACGATGCACGCACACCTACACGAAAACCCTTTAACATACACACACAACCAACATCTCCCATTACATTTGCCACTCCCGACATTACACTCCGCTCCTCGTGGAAAACACTACACGAACTTAGTTCAGACCACCTTCCCATACTCATCACATACAACCTACACGCACCTCTTAACCCACACAAACAACGACACACTTTCACTAACTACAAAAAAGCAAACTGGAATGAATTTACTGCATCTGTGGAAAACCAACTAGAACACTTTAACTTGAACACCTTCTCTTCCATAGATGCAGCCACAAAACATGTCACCAACATAATCACTACCGCAAACAAACACTTTATACCCACAGGTAACATCAGACACTTCAACCCCACCTTCACACCAAACATAAAACACTTAATACAGATTAAGAAACACCTTCGCACTCTCACACCCACACATGACACCATAACACGCATACAACAACTCAACACTGACATAGAAGCGGAAATTAAAACACAGCAACAGAACATATGGCAAAACACACTAAACACTATTAATTTCCGCTCAGATGCAAACAATCTCTGGAAACTCATTAGGGGACTCAATAACAAATACATAGACCAACCAAAAACACACGAGTCCCTCACACACAACAACACAATACTCACCGACACACAGCAGGCGAACGCTCTTAACAAACATTATTCTAATACAAGTAGGTTACCCACACGCACAATAGATAGGAAAATACTGCGTCGCCTGCACAGAACATGCATCAATCATCTCCATACACCTCCCTTCACCCCGGCAATGGTCACCGAGGCTACCCGGGCTACTAAGAACACTCCCTCCACAGGCCCTGATGGAATATCTAACAAACATTTGAAACATCTAAGACCACACGCCATCAGGGTCTTCACAGACATCTTCAACTACTCAATTCAGAACAATAGTATACCCAACACATGGAAACAAGCCAAGATCATCCCGATTCTGAAGCCCAACAAACCCCCCACAGATCCAGCCTCATATAGACCTATCTTCTTACTCTCTACCCCCTCCAAAATACTCGAGAGGCTGGTTCTCACCAATATAACACCACACATCCCACTATCCCCCTCACAACACGGCTTCAGATCCGAACACTCCACAACTACTCTCCTTACCCACCTCACACAAACAACACTCGAAGGCTTGAACTCTAACAAACCTGCAAGTAGGACACTTATAGCTGCCATTGACATAAGTAAAGCCTTCGATACAGTTCCACGACACCTACTCATTAACAAAATACTCAACACACACATCCACGACTCTTTTAAAAAATGGCTTGCCAATTACCTCTCAGGCCGCTCTGGCAAAACACTCTACAACAGCAAGTCCTCCAGAACACGACATTACACTGACGGAGTACCGCAGTGCTCCGTTCTCTCACCTACTCTCTTCAATTTATACCTCCACGACCTCCCCACGCCAACAAACACCTCAGTACACACCCTTACATATGCGGATGATGTCACCATCATGTCGCAACATCCCAAACACGAGACCGCAGCCAACAATTTACAACCATACATCTACTCACTAGAAAACTGGCTAGAAACAAACAGATTAAAGGTCTCCGCAAACAAATCCTCCCTAACACTCATCTCCCCACATACTCGTGAATACAATACCCATCCAAACATAACACTTAACAACACTCCCCTTCCCATCAACAACACGCCTAAAATCCTTGGAGTCACACTTGACCGCGGCATGACGTTTAAACACCACATTAATGACACCAACAACAGAGCCAGAAACAGACTGAACGTCATGCGCGCCCTCACTCACACTACTTACGGACACTCCAAGGAAGACACAACAACATTATACAAACAGTTCATTAGACCCATCCTCACATACGCGCACACAGCCTGGTCACCTGACACAGCCAACACACACCTACACAAACTCCAGCGTACACAAAACACTGCACTCCGGATTGCCACAGGTTGCACACAAACAACACCCACAACACACCTCCACGAGGAGACACGAATCCTTCCGCTCGCTACACACATGGATATGAGGGGTACACACTTCTACACCTCCACACTAAGCCCCTCTCATCCATTACACTACATGCAAATTGAGCGAAGGACTCCACGAAACATTCACCTTACACCAGCCACACACTACAGAAACATCTTCAACACACTCCCAGACACCCCACCCAACACTTCACTACAAAAACATATACACACCACACTCACAGACAGAGCTATTTCCTCTTTCCCACCTAACTCCCTTCTAGGAGTTAGGCCTCCCCCTATCGATTCTAGTGAGGTCCACCTCTCGCGTCGTGACAGGGTAACCCTGTCACGTCTCCGATGTGGACATCACCCTTCTCTCCCTTCTTGCAAACACAGAATTGGGAGGGCGGACTCGGATCTGTGTGAGTACTGCTCCACGGATCCGGGGACAGTCTCCCAAATTCTCACACAATGTCCAACACTACAACAACATTGCACACTCACTGGAGCACCTATGGACCCGCCCTCAGGAAGTCATTGCCTTCCTGAGGGATATCGGGTTCACCTAGGCCCATACCCCCCACACGTGTCTCGGGTGGCTTCTCCCGAGGCGCGTTCACTCGGTCGCCCACTGCTCCCTGAGGGTCGGGGGGGGGGGGGGGCTAAACAACAACAACAACATAGCCTTGCTCTCTTCAACACATTTGCAGCAACTTTCTTGATGATTCTTTGATCATAACATGCTTCAAAATCTTGGATGCATTGCACCAATTCCTCGATGTTTTGTGGCTTTTGTAGCAAATTTGTCGTTGAGCTGTAGACCAGAAGTGGAAATACAGTGAATTGATACCAGGGCTGTGGGCTGGCAAGATTCTGTCTGTTCTGCTGCTGATAAATCGTCCATGAAATTTTCAAAAGAAGGAACGCTGTAGCATCATTAGTGGAGTGGGGTGGAGCACCATCCTGCATCCACCGCAATTTTTTTCCTTACAGCGGTGGAGCGAAAAGTTAGCCACACTGTGTTTCGAGCAGTTCCAGATAACTGGTACCTGAGACGGAAACTGAACTGCCACGGTGCACGGACAACTCGTACCTATACAAATCGTACCCGGACAACTCGTACCCGGACAACTGGTATACAGGACAACTCGTACCCGGACAACTGGTACCCGATTTAATATATATATATATACAATATATGTCATGAAATAGAAGACTCTTGAAGTGATATCATACGAATTTTGTAAGGTAGTCTGTATTTTAGTCTCTATAAAAGTTTTAATTTTATCTTTAGCTGTAATATTTAACTTTGCTAACTGAAGTATATTAAAAGAGGTTAATTTTATTAAATTAGCACTGTTTGTTTTAATATATTTTTCGCGTATTATGTTTGAAAATATGTATCATGAAATGGAAGACTCTTGAAGTGAGATCATACGAATTTTGTAATGTAGTCTATAATTGTACTCTCTATAAAAGTTCCTACTTTATCCTCATTTGAATTGTCAGTTTATGTATGTTTCATTGCAATAAAAAAAATTGGTTATTTTATTATGCCTTCAATTTTTATTATAATTATGTACATTTAACTAAATTTTGAAAATCGGACTTGTATTTTATTCAGTTATTATAATTAGGTACATTTAACACGAAATTATGAAAATCGGGTACCAGTTGTCCGGGTACGAGTTGTCCTGTATACCAGTTGTCCGGGTACGAGTTGTCCAGGTACCAGTTGTCCTAGAGCCAACTGCCACATTCAGATTTCAGTGATGATTGGATGAACAATCGGAACTTTTCCATCGACAATCGCTACGAAGATCATCACTTTGGCACCATTCCTATCATTGGTTTCAATCATTTCCGAGATTTTGCAGCATCCTATGATCAAAAAACCATCAAGAAAGTTCCTGCAAACGTATTGAAGAGAGCAAAGCCAGAGGTGGCACTTTCAGCACCTAATGTAAAATGAGCTATTGGAGCTTTATTTGCCTGTTGTTGCAGTATTGTCGGGTTTCAGAACAAAAGTTCCAATAATAAACTTTCAACAAATATTCGGTTTTACTCCCTCAGTACCTTGCAAAATAAAATTATGGCTATTTCAAAAATAATAAATAAGTGAAACACACTTTATGTCATAAAATAGCTTTTAGTTTTCAAAAACTAATGGTAATTCTTCGATGACTACTGAAAATTTGTTCACTATGCAGGCTTGATCCTAACTCTTTCACTGTAGAGGAATTCTACTGTACTAAAATGTTATTCGTTGATATATAAAAAAATCACGAGTGATCAAATATAACCTAATGAAAAAGGTAACATATTGTTTGCAAGATGGTTGTAGTTGAGATATAATGTATAATGAAATACATTAGTATGAATTTATACTTGATGTATTGAAGGTGAATAAATATATTTTGATAGAATTTAAAATTCAATATGGTCAAATGTTTTATTTTATGTTTTGTTTTATTTTCAAACGATTGTTGCATTTAAAGAATATGCTGAAGGTTAAAAAAACATCAAAAGTTACTGGAATTCCAAAACAACCATCCAAATTATTATGAAAGTTCACTGCTCAAAGAGAAAATTTTCATAACGTCAATTAAGTTAATTGCAGCTTAATTAGAGTTATCCACTAAAATGTTCGCTGACATTATCAATGTTGGACGCCAACTTCGTCTATGGAATTGCGTCTTTGATTAATATGGGAACTGGATTAATGTTTCCTAGAAGAAACAATCTTAGTTAAACATCGGTTCTTATACTATCATTTTATCTCAAGCAGCAATATCGTTGTAAATGACAACAAAACTATTGTTTTCAAAAGATCATACTATACAGTCAATATGTAGGTATATCGTCTTGATATCGTTACCATTTTTTTACATACTAATCAACGAATGTGCCGAATATATTCATACAGTTTAAATTGTACGTTATCGAAGAATTAGGAAAATATGCTATTATGTTAATATAAACGAAAATTTCGGTAGACAAATAATTAGTCCATCCGATCTGCAATGACCTTCGGTGACACTATGAAAATTCTATCTGGGGACAGTATAGTTTCAAGATCTCTATGATAGTTTCTTATTTCGAATGAAGTAAAGACAAATCACTAACGCAGCATTGAAGACATGTCTGAAAGGAGAATCTTTCCTCAAAGCGAAGCCGCTATTAGCAACAAAATAAGAACCTGGCAACTCAACCAAGCCACTTCCATCATCAACTCTGTCGAAGCCCCTCTTGTTAAAAAAGAAGGCACGGTCCTCTTCTACTACCTGAAGATCAGAACACGATCAAAAGTGTTAATACGTTACACATAATATAGTTCAAAACTACCTCTACAGTGAAGTGCCACAAATTGAACTAGAACTATAAAAATACTATAGTATGATGTTTTTGAAAAATATCTTGGCCCTTTACTATTCTACTTTCATTTTGTACATAGTTTTACTGTTTAGAATACAATACAAATAATGTTTTTTCCTGTTTACATACTTTGAGTATGATATATCTTACTTTGTCTATAGCTTCTCTTCTGTCTCTTACAAGCCCGTCAGTCTGCAGCATATTTGCATAAAGTCTTTGGAGTAGTATGTTGTCTGTTATCTGAAGTAAAGATTATATTACAATGGTACACTGATAATAAAAATTCTTTAAATCTAGAGGATATTGAGCATATCGTGGAGCAATAGGTGATAGTGTCAATCATGCATCATCAAATGCAAATTACTGCTCTACCATGGAACTATTGTTAGTAAATTATTTTGACTAGATAAATCTTGTTTTTGCTCAGTAGCCTTGATTTGAACTGTGTGTTCACCTTTAGATTAGTTTCAGCAGCCAATCCTTTTATGGAGACAAAGTCGAAGGAACCGTCATCCAGCAACTCCTGAAGGTTGTTAAAAGGTAATCCTACTGGTTTTAAAGTGAGCATTGAACACAGCCAGGAGTTGTAGTAGCAGTTCAGAAGAAGAGAGAATAACAGGATCGAGATGAACATCATTCTACCACTCATGGTTTTAGGGACTTCGTGAATACCTACAGAAAGGGTGTTATGTTTATCAGAAGTTTTCTTTCGTTTCTTGTATCTGAAAACTAGTACACATTTTGAAGGATTTATCTGCTGTAATCTAAAAAGGAATGAGGTCGTTATGGCAAAGAATGTTACCTGTCTTGAGGAATTCCAATGAAATATTGAATTATGTTTTTATTTACAGTCTTTCATTTTCTAATACATCTCTATATCTTAAAATAAATTCAATTCTAACTTTACCTCTATATTTTATCGAAACCAAATACCTTGACAAGCCAAAGATCCAAGAACAACTAGAGCGCTGTCTCCATATGAGGTTCTCTGGTTCTGGCTTGGACTTTTTCTCATGATGAAGAAGTAGGCAAAAGAATAGAGGAGTAATGTTACAGCAGTACATAGCCACGAAATTGGAGTCAATTCACCGAGAAATATTTCCCACATGGATATTGAATGTGGTCGTTTCTTGATCACGATGGTGCATCTAGAAGTTTAAGTTCCTCAATTATCTTTTATTAATTTATCAATAATTATTCTCAAAGTCTAGCTTGTTGAATGATGTTTTATGGTGACTTGTGCTGTAAGTTATTAATTTTTTGCAATAGAGCGTTATTTGTTTCATTGGGTCGTTTTGATTTAAAGAACAGTTATTGAAAGGAAGAAATTTCGTATTTAATTCAAATTTTTTTCCCGAACCAGTGTACGTAATAATTTCTTTATATCAGTCTGCGTAATAGGTTTAAATATATGATGAAACTTACAAATATGTATAGAACCATAAATTCATAATACATGCTGTCGAAACGGAAGAATTTTTAATGTGTGGGCTTCAGCAATAAATGGTTGAGATACAAAATGAAAATTTGAGTGATGATAGTGAATTTTGTTTGTAAGATTTATTACTTGTTAGTTCCCACTGGCCATAGAAAGTCCACGACTCTTGCTCTATCCACTGAGTGGTCCAGATCTACTGCAATGAGGTCAGCTTTCCCCGCCATTAAGAGACCCACCATCCCAGTCCAGTTACCGTCAGATGTCAGGGCACCCCATTCTCTGTCCTCTGCAGGCCTGTAAATGCAACTGTAACCAAGAAAACTGATGAAGCAATTTCGAATGCTTATAGGGAAATGGAAGTCGCGAAGTCGTAATCGTAAAACTTCTACATATGTGAACCCAACGTACATTTTTTTCAAAAATTTTCAATTTCTTATTTTGTGTTCGTTGTTTCGTTGTGATTGAAAAAAGTTGTTGTTTGTTGTAAGCATTTTGAAAAGGATTCGATCATCACTGTAATTCCCAACCGGTTGAAAAAACTTATTATAAAAAATATATAACTTTCTTTTCTTGCAATTGAATAAATTAATTTACAAACTGAATATAGTTGCAATTAATGTGAAAATATTTATATTTATTTTTTAAAATAATCTTGAATGAACTTCAAATTTCTAAAATGAATAAAGTAATCAGTAATGACTTTGTATTTGGACAAAAAAAGCTTGCAAAAATTTGCAAGCTCTCCTATTTTGTGGACACTCTCAGTTACTTCTGTTAGTTTTCTCTTTTCTTTAAATTTATGTGGACAAAGAAATGGTTGATAATTTGAACGCAGTTTCCCAAATTATAGTGAAGTAATAGACGGTTTTAAGTTTGATAATAACTCTTAATTTTTTTACTTGAGCAGAGGGAGTAAATCATTGATATTGGGAGTGATTTACATACCACCTATTCATGCGCAAGTCTCTCATTTTATAAGCTGGTGGAGTATTTACTGTACAGAAACATTAAAAAGCGACAGCATTTCAACATGTTGCTTAAAAAAAGTTAAAATACATCATTACATTTACAGTAGTTTCAGTAATTTTTCACACAAACTATAAGAAGTTTATAACATAATTATTATCGTAATGTATTTGATAAATTATTAAATTTGGAGTTGCATAAATGATATTTTTGGCAAGCGTGTGAAAACTTGTGAAAGGTCCTGAAAGATGAAATGAATGATGTTGAAGTTACCAAAGAGAGACAGATGTGTCTGAAGCATTTAAAAAAAATGTCGATGATAGGCCGTAATGTGAGAAACTCAGTGCGTAACAGTTCAATTTATCCATTAGGAGCAGTGTGTTTCAAAAAACATTGAATCCCTATTTTACGTAATATGTAATAATTGTGTCAAGTGTCATATTTTGTTTTTTCAAATATCAATAGAGAGGTTAAAGTTGCCGAAACTTTCTAAAAATGACTTTCAGTGACAAAAAATTCTGTGTGACTTTATATATGGAGTCAAAATCATTCAAAATTTTACTGATGGTTTAGCAACGACGCTTAATTATTTCTTGCTGTAAGAGTAAAAATAACATTTTCTGGGTCACAGATGATCCTAATGAAACTTTTCAAGGACCTATCCATTCAAAGGAGCTAGCAGCACTGGCAACTATCTCCAAACATGAAATCAACGGACTATTTTGGTTCGAAGACGAAAATTAGAAATCACTCTCTGTCAATAAGGAGCAGTACAACGAGGACCTGGGCAAATTCTGAGTTGCTCTGAACCGACACAACGGTGGTAGAGGTCGCGACAGGTTCAGGAGAGGGTCAGTGGTTTCAGAAGGATGGGGCTACTTCTCACACAGGCGCAATATGACTATGAAGTAGCTAGATCCTCATTCGTTTCCCAGACAGACTTGCCAGTCTTCGCCGAGGTCCTGAGAGGGCGTCACATTCACCTAACTTGAACCCCCCATATCTTTACTGGTGGAGTTATCTCATGGACAGAGTGAACAAAAACATCCCTCAGACTATCCCTGAGCTGAAGGAAGCCATAACTCAGAAGATAAGAGCCATACTTAAAAGCAGGACTGTGGTTGAGTGATTTATAAATTGTAAATTGGATCGCCATCTTCAAGTTTGTGTCCAGCAAGATGGTGGACATTTAGGCACATTTTGAAGTGTGCGGTAGAATAAGTGTACATAGTTGTAGAACATAGAAATGATGTTGTTCATAATTGTTATGCTCTCAGATTTTCATGTCTGCTTAGTTTCTGTTCTTGTGATGTATCATTATTAAAACATTCAAGTTCGAATGGGTTCAATGCTTTTTGAGACACCCTGTACCTTTCCGGTAGTTTCCATAATACTTTTGTGTTTTCACCAGTTGATCCTCAGGATGTTGTCAAAAGATATTCAATGTCTTCTAAACCTACTAATATAAGTAATCTACCTACTTTTATTCTTAAAAACTGAGCTTTTATATTGCACCTAGCTATCTTTGGTAAATATTTTGTGTTTTTAGGTGCCAAAAGATGGAATCTCAGTGCCTCTAACAGCTTCTTTTCGTTTTTTTTTTCAAATTGCAGGCGTTACTGAGTAATTTTAATGAGGTGGTGGATTTTATTGATATGTAAATATATTGGTATTTGGTAAGTACATATTTTGCTCATAAATATTGCTAGTAGATTTATCATTTGCATTAAAAAGAATTAATAAATAATAAATAAGAATGCTTTAGTTTCATGTGAAAATAGTTCACCACAAAAAAAAAAGTTATCTTGCATAAGTAATATTAAATAACTCACTAAATCACATGGTAAATAACAATAACTATCTAACATATTAAATAGGTAAAAAATATTGACCGTACAACTTCATACCAGTGTTAGTGTGTCTTTAGAGTTTACGACAAACATGAAAGATATAAAGAGAACTGACCAGCACTACTGTAACAATAAACAAAAATATCTTATAAACGGATAAATTTGGTTATCAAGGACATTAAAAGTATACTGTTCTTCATTTTGTTGATCATCCTATTCTATATTATCCTTGTAATTTATAAAGCAGTCATGGATAAAAATTCAGAATTTCTTTGGAAGAGAATGAAGCACCGTTTCTATCCTGGTCACCAGTGCTACTCTCAGTGCCAAAAGATTACTGAGTACTCTTTGCCAACCCCTACTCTAGAGCCACTATCGTCCAATATCGATTCTATCTATTTAAAATAAAAAAAATTCGAAAAGCTAATATATAAACCATTGTATAAATTTCTTTCTAATTTTTCGATTAGCTCAAACCATCAATTTGGTTTCAGATCGGACAGATCTACAGTTCATGCCGCTATCACTTTTCTTGATTATCTATATTCTATAATAATCTTGATGCTGGTCATCCATCCCGTATTCTCAAAATTCTTGGATTTCGCAAAAGCCTTTGACAATGTTAATCATGACATAGGTATTTCTGTTCGAATTGTACTGTTATCGTTTTAGAGGTTTAATATACAACTGGATTAAGTTAGTATCTCAGTAATCATTTGCAATATGTAAAATGGTGATTCGTGCTCTAGAAGGATTTATATTGAGCATGGAGTTCTTCAAGGTAGTGTATTCGGACCACATATGTTCATATTATTTAGCAACGATCTACCATTATCAAGTAATAATTTTAGATTCATTCTTTTTGTAGATGATAGTACAGCATACCTAAAGTTTTACTGAAGTATTGAGGGTCCTGTGTCGGTCAATGTAAACTCAGAATTGAAGCGGGTGCACGAATGGCTCTTGACCAATAAAACCAAATATATATTTTTTCATATCGTAAACAGGTTTAGCTCGCCTCGATATTGATACACAATAGTATAATTGGGCGGGAACAATCAGTCTAATTCTAGAGACTTTTCCTGGTTAATCAACTTGAATTTAAAGAACATGTTTAATTTATTTCAACTATAATTTCCATATCCATACAGATTCTGAACAGGCTTTTTTCCACTCTGCACATAGATCACACTTTAAGATTATTTTGTTTTGCCCTATTTGAATATATTTCACTAGGACGAAGTGTCAGAACTGCATTTCATATGTTGGCCTTTAATTGTTGAATTAATTACCTACTGAAATTATTTCATTTCTCTTTCTTCTTTTAAAAGTAACTGGAAATGCAATTTCATTGATTTATATTAGAATGTTAATTCATATAGGGTTATAACTTGTAAATAGGGCGTTACTCTTTCTTTCATCAATCAGATTTTCCTCTGGATGTGTTACCTAATTTGCATATACTTTATCTTAATTATTCGCAAATTCTATTTTTACTATATAGGTTGCCCCATGGCTTACTTAATATACTTAATGTATATTAAGTAAGCCATGGTTGCCCTAGATAAAAGCTGGTTATCAGCTTCCCGGCCCCTTGAATACTTTTATCATTCATACTAATTGTAATCTTTTTATATGTATATGTGTATTTACTTATGTAACTGAATTAATTGTTAAGTGGTTTCAGCTTGATACTCACGTGAAGTTCAACTGCTGCTGTAAAATGTTCACGAGAGAAGCATAGAGTCCTTCCAGCTGCCAGCCATTTCCAGCAATAGGGTGGATGCGATTGAAGTACACATCTCCCTAAAATAATAGCGATTCAGGAAAGCCTATCTCTGCTTTTTACCTTCATGCTGTCACTTAGAAACCAATGTTAGGGTTTTCAAATTTGTAACACCTCAGTCTATTTACAAAAATTTTAAAATCTCTTGATTGGGGTATACTTTTAGCCAAGATTACAAAATCTCTCCAACTCATCATTTACAACATATGAAAATGGATGAGATAATTTTTACAGCGAAAATATTTACCTCTGCCAAACAGTCCAGTTGAACACCAAGTAAATTCATGCGTCTGGCGATGTGATCAGTCATCGGTATTAGAATTCCAGAGTTAGGTGTCTGGAAATATATTATCAAATAATCAAGATCAGTAAGAAATACATATATATTTAAATCCCTATGCCTTATATCATATTATGCTCGAGCAAAAATACAGTTGAATTTTATAATAAAAAGAAAAGAACTATTGTACATATGTATAGTTGAATTAAAATTTCATACGATAACAAGTTCAGATTAAAAGGAAAACGAAGCTTTTTATGTTATATACAGTGTGTTTCAAAATTATTGTGTCTTTTTAGTGGCTTTTTTTCATAGTTATACTGACGAAAAAAGAAAAGTAATACACCAAAATGTTCAGGAAGAGTGGATTTATAATAATTAATAACAAGAAATACATATTATAGAAGGTGCTAGAAGTGGCCTCCATTTTGCTGTACACAGAGATTCAGCGCCGCTTCAAAACATTAAGTGCTACACTCTGAAGGACATTCTCGTCGATGTTCTTCTGAAAATTTCTTCACAACATTGATAAGTTCCGTACACTGTAGTTGATTTTGCAGAATACACATATCAGGCAGAGTCATCAGCCGTGGGACACAGATTGCGTGGGCATCGCATTGCGATGCCCACGCAATCTGTGTCCCACGGCTGATGACTCTGCCTGATATGTGTATTCTGCAAAATCAACTACAGTGTACGGACTTATCAATGTTGTGAAGAAATTTTCAGAAGAACATCGCGAGAATGTCATTCAGAGTGTAGCACTTAATGTTTTGAAGCGGGTGAATCTCTGTGTACAGCAAAATGGAGGCCACTTCTAGCACCTTCTATAATATGTATTTCTTGTTATTAATTATTATAAATCCACTCTTCCTGAACATTTTGGTGTATTACTTTTCTTTTTTTTCGTCATTATAACTATGAAAAAAAGCCACTAAAAAAATGTTGAAACACACTGTATGACTAAGTTCTCTTGATTATCCTCAATATAAATGCAATTGCTGTTCTTGATTATAAAATAAGATCGATAATTGATCATGAATTCAACTCTCTACGTCATAAAACTTGTAAAATGGTCATTTAATTTTCACGCATGATCTGCTTGTTCAGAATGAATAGTTCTCACCCACTGTCCGAAACTCTCAAGTGATTTCAAAGTTTCTCTTTTGACGTAGTAAGTCTCCCACAGTTCGACACTTATTGCATCCTTAGTTTGTCCTTCTTCTACCAACGCAAATGTTACCTGCGGGAGATTATATATCTATCATCACACTTTGAAATTTCAATGAGCTGAGGAGAATCCAAACATATATCTGCAAATGAGTTAAATGAACACATACACTTTGAACTACGGCATTTGCTAGAGGTTCGATATTTCCTCATTGCTAAAGCCAAACTAGTTACATTGAGGCTTAAAAAGACTTTCACCCACTCATTGGGTACCCTCAAACTAGGATCTTCTAGAGAGGTTTAAGTTTAGAATTACCTGATTCCGTTGGTGTTAAGTACTTAACTAACCTGGTTGTCAATGGGTAAGGCCAAGAGATTCATCCACTTCGCTTCCTCTGCCCGCATTACCAACAAAATAATTCCTTCAGTCCATTTCCTAAGGCAACTTTCGATCTGAGAGATTATCATTATGAATAACCAACTTCATGAGAGAAATGTCGTATATCCCATACTAAATGATTGTTAAAATGAAGATCAAATACGTTTGAGGCATATTCAACATTTTGAGAATTTTCCTCAGTCATGAATCGGTTAAGGATTTACTACCACTTATAAAAATTTCTTTTTCTCCCTGATTGAAGGATTTGCCGAACGATATATTCTGTACTTTACTTGCCTTATGAACAAAATTTTCTCTTCAAATATGAATATAGTCATTGAATTATATTATTTATTTGTTTAACATTACAAATCATAATTGTAAATATTAATGCTTGGAATATTTGATAACAATTTCTCAAATTGAACGAATGAGAAAAAATTCTTAACCTCTGTTCTAAATTGGATAATATCCACGAGCACGACAACCACTCCATATGTCGGAGAAAGACTTGAATGCGCTCTTTCTATGACGTCACAAAGCAGTGCAGGTCGCTTCATACTGAATACTGAAATGAAGACTGACGGCAGAAACCAGGAAAAATCTGATGAAGAAAATAGAACCTTAATATAATCAAGAAAATGAAGATTTTAACATGAACCAATAACTTTAATTAGTTACCTATAATCAAATTATGCTGTGGTACGGGATCAGTTTATCATCGGCTTGTTTTACCAGTTTTATTGTATTTAGATTATTGAAATTTATGAGAACGCAATTTAATATTTGAAATATTTTGTCAAACATAACTTTTTGAGTGACGGCTATAGCCCTTATGATAGTTTTCGGGTATTGTTTTTTTCTAAGATATCATGATATCAATAGCCGCGCGTTAATTTCATTGTCTACAATGGACTCTATATGATATATTTGATAAGATATATTCAGGCTCCCACTGCAAAATTGGAACTTAATCGTTTATTTTGAAATTTCCTGATTCAAAGATTAAAATGGTAAAAGGATCATTTAAATATTCATTAATTTATCTTATTTATCCATACATTCATTAACACAGTTTTCGTAAGTTCATCCTTCGCTTTGATGCTTTTATAATTTTGAAGAACTTCTGACGAAACTGTGAATAACTCCTCTTAATTTCATCGGGATCGAGATTCTGAAATACTCTTCGAATGGCTCTGTTCACAGAATTAACAGTAGGGAGTGAATTACTGTTAGACTGTCATTCAATCACGCTAAATAGCCAAGTTTGCAAATATTCAGATATGAAGAGATACTAAGACAAATGTCTTTCGGGACATAGAAAGGAATTTTCTCCTTCACGTTTTATTTTTTATTTTTTTTTTTATTCTATGGCATAGAACAAAACAGATTCAGAAAGACTCTTCGCCACCGCATAAAATTTATGCGGTGGCGAAGAGTCTTGAACAAGCATGACTTTTGTAGCATCGTAGTTTCTACGAATCCAGGACAGCGAATCATCATTCATGAATCATGATTTTCAAATACACCGCTATAGCTTCAATGGAATGAGGAAGAATCACCTTGCCACTTCTTTTTACGACTGAAAAAATATATAATCACAGAAGCAGGATTTTTTCTCTGCATCACCTTCCTAATGCTGAAGAAGCTTACGTGGTTTCTGACGAATTCACGAACCTTAGACTGTTATGGATATTTGAAACCTCGTCAACAATTAACTTATTCTCATTGACAAAGATGCAACCATAACATCCTTTCACCTTTCCTGAGATGATTTTTTGGATATATTTCAGCCCTAATGACTCTTGAGTGAGCAGTGATAAGATGTTGGCGTTTGGTTTGCTTTCGATCTTTACAGGACTATGACGACTTCTTAAAACTTTGCAATCGGCATCAAACCTGGCTACTACTTGATAAACTGTCGTGTTTGCGAAGCTATGGTGCTCTTAATAATTTCCGAAGGAGAGTCCCCGACAGTTTTCATTTCGCATTTGGTTACTCGCCTCGCTAATTCAGACTTGTTTAACAAAACCTTTCCAAATATTATTATGGGATAATTTTGAATATTTTTTCTAACATTATATGAAAAAGGTCATAATTATTCAAGGAATAGTTAGAAAAATATATGAATTACATATAGTCACAATTTACCTGTATTACCTCCAAAAATATTGATTTGCTGCATTCAAAACAAATAAGAAAATACAAAGCACCTCCAGTCAACAGTTCATCACTGATAATACATCAAATTCAAAGTAGATAAGATTTACATATCAATAAGGAATATCTAGAGTGAATATAAATGGTTAATTTGACGATGGAAGTGGTATATTACTTAGTAACTGTCATCACTTTATTATCACTTATATATGTCCTTTAATGACATAACATGTAGATTTTTGAATTCTTAAACTCCATGAAACACGTTTACCTAATAATAATCTAATTACCTTAAGTGTTTCCCTTCTCATTCTACCCACCTCTCTTCTCATCAACAATGAAAGAAACCTTCCTAAAGCTGAAGAAGCTGACGTAGTCTCTGACGAATTCACGAACTTTGTACTCGTCTCTAGTGATGTTCGTGGAGCCATAAGAAGAGTTCGCTGCAGCCTCGTAAATCGTCAGAGTGAAAACTAAAGAGACGAACACTTTGATCTTCATCGCGACAAGGATTCTTAAATATCAGTAACTATAGCTTTTCTGTGATAAACATATTCTTTTATTTTATCCTGTTATGTAATAATGAAGTAGATGATGTCAAGTGAGTGAAGCCTTGAGCACAATCAGAATTTTCTATTCTTTAGAGTGAAGAGCCCTCAGATTATTAACAATAGTAATGACAAAAGAGTAAATTACAACACAAATGATAGACTATATATTATCTAATAATTTTAATTTACAACTATTCCTTGATGTTGTATCTAAAACCTGTATTGTCAATAAATGAATTCTTTCTTTACAGAATCTGTGGGCGCTTAACCCGAAAATCCAAAGAAAGTTTTCAAGAGTCGAAGCATTTAGATTTAGTGTACACGCTTATGAGAAGTCACAATAAGAAGGCTTCCATTGTCTCCATTTACTTTCTTTTATACACCTGAGTTCTCTATTAGTTTCCAATGACATTAATAGCTAGCACTAACCACCTGTCACTGAGCACTATGGGGTCTGTAAATTGCTCATCACCTATTCACTCCTTAATCGAAAACCGTCTGAACGCTCGCACAATTCGGAATTGAATTTATGCATTGGAATACCAAATGGAGAAGTGATAATTGGGTTATTTGTAATGTAAAAGTAATAAATGTTTGTACAGTCAAAGAAATATATATATATATATATATATATATTCATTTTTTCACAGTTTACTAATTTCACATTTCAAAAAAATTAACTTTACTAATTGTCGTGCTTATTGTAGATATTTTAAAATTGGTCTGGGTACACGACGATAAATTTGTAAGATTATGAAATAATTAAAAAATCACAGTTACTCTTTTCTCTGATAGTACATCATCACAGTGACTCTTTTCTCTGATAGTACATCATCACAGTGACTCTTTTCTCTGATAGTACATCATCACAGTGACTCTTTTCTCTGATAGTACATCATCACAGTGACTCTTTTCTCTGATAGTACATCATCACAGTGACTCTTTTCTCTGATAGTACATCATCACAGTGACTCTTTTCTCTGATAGTACATCATCACAGTGACTCTTTTCTCTGATAGTACATCATCACAGTGACTCTTTTCTCTGATAGTACATCATCACAGTGACTCTTTTCTCTGATAGTACATCATCACAGTGACTCTTTTCTCTGATAGTACATCATCACAGTGACTCTTTTCTCTGATAGTACATCATCACAGTAGCTCTTTTATTTAATAGTAAATAAATGATAAGTGTACCAATATTGATTATTTTAAATATTTTACATAATTTACCAATGCCTTTAAATTGTCTTCTAGAATACTTTTTCAACAGAATTTAATTTACCAATGACTAGTTATATAATTGTTTCATTACTTTAGTTCAACCGAAAGAATGAATTGTGGTATCACATTTATAATTCATTAATTAGAATAAACTACAGAAGAGTTCCAAGATCTCTCCTACAGCTTATATTAATATGAAGGTACCTTCCCACCATTAGTCTCACTGTCTGAAATATTCTTGTAATATATATTTGCAATATTCGACGTATTGTGATAAATGTGTAATGTAGGATAAGTGCTGTGATGTTTATTTAGTGGTTTTCTTCAGATATTTGTGTGTGTCATGTATAATTGTGTATTGATTGATTATCGATACAATAGATTAGTTGTTATGTGCAATTTATTCTGCATTACTTGGGTGTTCTCTTGTACCTAATATTTGTTAGGATAATAATATAACCAAATACTTTCTCCATCGTTCTTACCCCTTTTCTATAATACCTTTATTAACTTGCTAATTACCCTTTATAACCTGTTAGATCTCTAAACGTTCCTCATACCTAATAATCGCTAGGTAAGTTCCCCCATACCTAATAATCGCTAGGTAAGTTCCCCCATACCTAATAATCGCTAGGTAAGTTCCCCCATACCTAATAATCGCTAGGTAAGTTCCCCCATGCATAATAATCGCTAGGTAAGTTCCCTCATACCTAATAATCGCTAGGTAAGTTCCCCCATACCTAATAATCGCTAGGAAAGTTCTTTTCGTATTCTTCAATATGTTAGCCATTATTAATTTCCTACATAACAGTTTGTTTAATTTATTAACTCTTCCATCTCATATTGCATAATACTTTTTTCTACCTATATAGTAGTGATCACTGCTTTGTGTGTAAGATTGAATTTTAGTAATGAATTATGGGCTGCCCTTTAAGTTGGAGCTTTTCTTAGCCTCTTTTCCTAATTAGCTATGCGATTTTTAAATTGTAATGTAGAAATAATTCCCGACTATTATCCAAAATGTAAGGGAAAAGTGTCTAATAAAAATAAATAAGTACTAATTATCCCTTAATAATGTTTACGGAATGATATGATGTTATGATAATTAAATATTTATAATCTGTTTTATTGATCTGATAACTTATAAAATAAAGCGCTAATGGAGAGATATTGCATGTCTATGTACAATTACAGTTGTAGTTTATTTGAATGGGTCCCTAGCTTTATAGTAACTGATTGTATTCAATAATTCAATAGAATAAATACAGGTTTATGTATAATAGATTTGAACTGATATCAGATTTGTGGTCTATATGTAATTTATTTTAAATAGACCACTTTAAAAGTCTAATTAAAACAAATATAGTTCAGTCCGAAGTCACTATGTGTCTCTACTTGTCATATGTAGACCACTTCAAAGTGATTTCATATCGCACTTAGTCATATAATTTATTAATGATTGACAACTATAGAGTAATATACGAAAGGATAATTCACCATTTTTGCACATTGAAGAATAACTTTTCGATTTTTTAAATGTATCTTATTGGTAACACCAACAAAATTATTTACACTTGATAAATAAGGTTCTATGCAGTTTTGCGGTAAGAAAACTCAGCGCAGTAAAGTTCACAGTAAAGAAAATTTGACGCACGGAATGTTTGCCGCACCGGTTTATTGTTATTAAAGTTGCACATTTTAAATATCCGTCAAGTGATCTCAACGATAAGGTTTTAAGTGCCTTTTGCTGATAAGACTTTATGTATACATTTTGTAACTATCGAATCCAATTAATGGGAAAAGCTATAACACTAATCTAAGTCTTTTACACAACAGTGATTATACATATGGATTACAGTTATTATATTTTACAATTATTGTGGCGATCAGTTACAGGGTGCGGAGAAATTCCCCGATCAAATTTTATTTCTAAAATTAAAGATGTTATTTATCTACTAAATTTATCCATTTATATCTCATTCTCTTCCTATAATCATATACTTTAATGTTCCCGGTCTAAATTTTGATCAATTTACATTGTCTTTTGTAAAAAATGAGTCAACGTGAGGTTATTATTCATCTGCACTGAGCGGGGAAGACAAACCCAGAGATTGTGAAGCTGTTAAAAGCACCGAAATAGACTGTTAGGGATGCTGTTAAACGCTACCAAGAACTGGAGACAACAGGTGATTGACCCAGGTGTGGACGACCTCAGACTGCACGCACTCCAACCAAAATCAAAGCCATTAGGGAGCGGATAAGGAGGAACCCCAAGCGAAGCATGAAAAGGATGGCTAAGAGTATAGATATCGACGAAAAAAGTGTGAGAACCATCGTCAAAGAAGACCTCAAGTTGTCCCCCTTCAAAATGACCAATATGCAACAGCTCACGGACTTGCAGAAACAGAAGAGGCTGGACAGATCAAAGATTCTTTTGAATGCAATGGAAGATGGCACGCAGGTTGGTGAGATCGTCTTTTTGGATGATAAAATGTTCACTTTGGAGGCCAAATTCAACTCCCAGAACGACAGAATTTTGGCAAAAAGTGCTGACAGTATCCCTCCATTTGTCAAGACTGTTTTCCGTCGCCAAAAGCCTGCCTCTGTGATGGCTTGGGCTGCCATCTCTGAGAGTTGGAGATCCCCTCTCATTTTCGTCGAAGAAGGCGCTAAAGTTAACGCAAAATCGTATATAGAGGATATTTTGACTCCAGGACAAGTCAAGATGGACAGGCCTTTTACCTTTCAACAGGACGGTGCACCCTCGGACACAGCGAACAAAACTCAGGATTGGTGTGAGTGTCACTTTCCTGCCTGAACCCTCTGGACTTTTGTGTGTGGTCCATCTTGGAGAAGGAAGCGTACGCTACAGCTCATGATAGTACGGAAATTCTGGAGAAGTCCCTCGAGCGACAAGGGGCCAAAATTCCCCATAAAACCTTTCGTGCCACAGTAAAGAGCTTCAGAGGTAGACTCGAGAGAGTAATCGCCGCCAATGGTGGTCATATTGAAAAATAATTGGTAGAACTGTTAATTGGGTTTATTGAGATATTGTGTGATAAGTTTTGTTTTATTTCATCCATCACAACTCATTAAATTAACATTTTGATATGATCGGGGATTTTCTCCGCACTCTGTACATAATTTGAATGGGATTTCGGTGACCAGTATATTCCACCCCGGTATATTCCACCCCGGTAAATTCCACCCCGGTAAATTCCACCCCGGTATATTCCACCCCGGTATATTCCACCCTAGGTATATTCCACTCCGGTAAGTTCCACCCCACTTTTCGGGTTAGGTTTTGTTAGTTATGAATATTAATCATTCATCAATATTTTATTTATGACTATGTAACTTGCATTTTCATTATAGCAAATTAAAACTTTGTTGATCACTCACAAGTTGTTTATTTTTCACTACAAATGTGATAGAACAACAGAAAGAAAGGTTTTGTGAACGCATTTGAGTTGAGGTATTTAGATTTTCAATCACATGCTGATTTTCTCCACTACTGCTTACACAACAGCGATATTAACTTTAAGATGATGTCATCTAGTACTTTTGGTTATTTCTATTTTATTTTGAATTTAATATTTTGACTTCGAGTAAAAGTGGTTTAAAATGGTTTTTGACTGAAGTTTTTTTTACACAAGGTGTATTTTACATGTTTTTTGACTAGGAGGTTTTTAATAGGGAGGTGGGGATTATTGTACAGGGTTTTAAGAAGGCGGAGATGCATGTTTGCCTTTCTTTACTTGGACAGACATTGATTACGGGAGTGTTTGTTTCAGAATCCAAAACAGCAACTTTTAGCAAAAAACGAAAGCGTTCATTGAGTTGTCTCTACCAACCGAACCCCTCCACACCTCTTCCACCCATTGTTATAAGAGCATATACTGCAGTTTCATGTTAAGAAGGAATTATTATAATAAACATGCCTAACATGTAAACTGTGAAATAAAGCCCAATATTACTAAAAATTGTATTTTTGTCTATTAAGATATATTTCTATTGACTTGAGTTACCTCTAAATATTGTCCAACCTTTAAATATTGTCCAAGTTATTTCTTCATGGCTACGCAGTATTTAACAAATGGTCATCTAAAAATATAATATTTGACTTTTCATTTTCACCCAAATGAGCATTGACAAAGGGGTGGAATATACCGGGCTGGAATATACCGGGCTGGAATTTACCGGGGTGGAAAATACCTAGAACCGGGATTTCTTATGGCCCGCTACACATATGCCATTTTTATCGCCGCAAGAAAAAAGTGCTTCACAATTAAGTTTAACTACAATTGTATTAAATGGTACCTTTCACACTTGCGATATTTTCTACGCATTAAGAACGTAGCTCAGACTCATTCTAGTAAATTGCAGAATTTTCATCACAAGAACTAGGATATGAATGTCTATTGTATCGTTCACACTAGCGTTTTTCCTCTGCTGGGATAGCATACATATTATATGGCCAGTGCAGTTGTGCTCTGTGAATTTAAACTTAAAAAGAGTTGTTATACCTCACATGCATGTATGAGAGAAAGAAAAGTAGCACCTAATAGACTATTTTAATTGAGCAGTGGTTACATGAATGTCTTGTTAATGAACGAAAAAGTATATTGGCACAAACTAAATAGTATACAGAAACTGAGAAAATAGATTAACTACAGAGATAAAAAGTTTAACACCTCTCTACACAACACCGTGTTGTCAACTGAACAAAACTCAAAAGAGATCAAAAAAGGATTTCACGGTAATTTCCTTTCAATGTGTATTATGGCAATTTCTACTAAAATAATCAACAAAATTTATATAGCGTACGGAAAGTATAACATATATTCGGTACTTTCCTGTTAACTTCCCGCAAATTCTATTCTCAACTTCTTATTTTAGAATAAGAATTTTTCTTAATGAAAATCAGTAGCCATGTATCGTGGCCTCTGATTTAACTATTTCTGAGTTATTTCTATTCTAACTCGCCCCATTTTTTATTAAAGCCCCCCTTCCTTCACACTTGCATTTTTTTCTAATGTGAGTCTGAAGGGCTCGGTTAAAATCAATTGCAGCCAAACTTTTTGTCATGAGCATTTAAAGACCTTCATACGAAGGTAGTTTCCTGTTATCAACTCACCCCTTCTATTTTAATTAAACAAATATATTAAAAACATATATCTTTACATATATGGCCGTATTAAAGTTTGTTGTAGCCGCTTGTTTGTTTTACTGCACACTTCATGGTTGTTTGATGATTGGGGATCCTCATCAAGCAAAAATTCTGTGATATTCTGGTCAATAGACTTCCACTCTTGCTCAATCAACTCACAATGCTGTCCTAAATTGGTGGATTTTATTTTTTGACAATCAACAACAAATTTTCGACCGGAATCGGTTCGGTAGAGTTCCATGGCCTTGGACCAAAATTTCTACTTCTTTGTCTTCGAGGACTTCTTGACAACTCTTGCTGTGTGGCAGATTGAGCCATTGTGTTGAAAATGAACTTGTTTATTGGGACACAGATCGGCGATGGTTCTGAGAAAATGGACATTAAGGACTTGAAATTATCAATTCAAATTCGCGATGACTATTGGGAAAATTTTCAGTGTACCACTTCCTTTGACTGAAAAGCAAACCCAGATATGAAGAGTGGCAGGATGCTTCACCGTAGGGACGACTTGTCCATGTCAATTTTTTCGTCTGTTCGTTTTCGAAGGAGATTGTTCCTTCGTGTACCGAAAACAGAAAATGGATCTTCATTGGAGGAAATGACTTTGCCCCATTACTCAGTTGTCCAGTCCTGCTATTTCCTGCAAAAAGCGAAACGATCCTTACCGGGGTGAAATATACCTGGGTGGAACTTACCGGGTTGGAACTTACCGGGTTGGAACTTACCGGGGTGGAATATACCTGGGTGGAACTTATCAGGGTGGAATATACCTGGGTGGAACTTGCCGGAGTGGAATTTATCGAGGTAGAACTTACCGGGGTGGAACTAACGATTCCAGGACAATAACCCCCCGTGCAAAAAAACCCCTGCAGTCAAAAAAAACCGTGCAAAATATCCCCAGGACAAAAAAAAACCATGCAATAAACCCCCCGGAAAAATACCCCCCGGACAAAAACCCCCCAAGCAGATAAACCCCGGTGCAAAAAAACCCTGGTCTATATAAATTGCATAATTCATTTTTATTAATATATTAAACATTATTCGATGCGAACCAATGAATATTACATTTTCTTCGAAAAAATGAAAAAATATTTTGCAAAATAAGGTACACCCAATTACCTATTTTATAGTAAAAATAAGTACAGTATACATTTTGTCACTATCAAACAAACCCCCCAATCGGACCGCTAACCTAACCTTAGGTGAACTACATCTCTTTATATTTATAACATATAGTAATTTTATTCTTAAAAAAGTAATGAGAATTAATAAAATTGAATTAGGCTATTTATATCGACCGTGTTTTTTTTTGCACTGGGGGTTTTTTGCTTGGGGGGTTCTTGTCCGGGGGTTATTTGTCCGGTGGGTTTATTGCACGGGGTTTTTTTGACCGCGGTTTTTTTTTTGCACAGGGGGTTATTGTACTGTCACCGGAACTTCCGGGGGGGGGATGTACCGGGGTGGAACTTACCGGGGTTGAATGACACTGACACACTCTTATAGTATGACACTGACACACTATTATAGTGTGACACTGACACACTATTATAGTATGACACTGACACACTATTATAGTGTGACACTGACACACTATTATAGTGTGACACTGACACACTCTTATAGTATGACACTGACACACTATTATATAATAATAATGTGTCATTTTAACACACTATTTTATTATGATGTGTCACTTTGACACATTATTATTATATCTTGTGTCACTTCCAAACTATTTAAACTGAGAAAGTATTAGTGAACTGTTACAGAAATATCACAAATAGCTAAATAGGTTTTAGGATGTGCAACACACGTACATGTGTACAATGTTACCTTGAACCAAAATATCTCATATAGAATTGACATAAGGTTCTAAGCATGTGTATTTGGTATAATATCATGTGAAAAATAAATAAAAAGAAGGAATGAAGAAAATACATTTAAAATTATAAAAGGAAATATTTATTTACATATCTAAGTAATTGGGGAAAATTTGTGGAGAAGATTTTTTCAAAAATGATACTTTTATTTAGGTAGATAATTTCAACTGCATACTCAATTGTAATTATACATATTGCAAAGTACATCAAACGTATTTAACCCTGATTGGACTGACAAAATTTGAGAGGATTCTTTACAGAAGGATATATAGGAAACCAGAGGCTCGAATTATATGCATTTTCTGGTCAGTTAATAGCTTTTATCATATTAATGTACTGTGCTAAATTTTATTTATCCATGATTGATATGAATAGTGTTATTATATTGAATGAATTCGATTTGACGAGCTTGAACTCCACAGATATAACATTAGACTGTCTGAATTATCAGTCTAGTGAATAACTTTATTTTCCGAACTCTCTTCTGTGATGATTTTTTTTCATGGTTTTCTATGTATATGCGTAGCAGAAAATTATTCGTGATTCAATTTGGAAGCAACTAAAGGTGGGAATATGGCATTATAACGGAGCATATAATGTAAATGAGAGAATTTAGGTTAGCACTGAAATCACAAGTATATTAAAAAAAATTATCTGATCACATTATAAATAGAAAGAACAAAACGACAATGGTGGAAATAATAATTAATTTGTTGTTAGATACGAAGTTTCTATAGTAGGGGTTCCCAAACTTTTATAACTCGTGGACCTCTTCAGCATTTTATAATTTTTCATTGAATCCATAGATATAATAGCTCAAAAATGAATACGCTTTAAAATTATTAACTGTCAAACACGTTTGATAGTTGCACATCAATAATGCATAAACTGTATAAATGTAAGAGTAAACCTGCCTTAATAATATATTTCAATGAAAAATTAATCATATAACATTGAATGGGAGTCTTGTGCCTTGGGTTTTATGCGTGACTCAACTTTTGGCAGAGCCAAGAGATAATTTGGTTGAAATTCGCTCTAATTTGACTGAGATTCGTTATAATTTGGGAGAGATTCACTATAATTTGGCAGGATTTCGTTAAACTTGATAGATATATTCGCTATAATTTGGGAGAGATTCGCTATAATTGATCAGCAAAAAGCTTAGCCTAATCACTAAAGAAGATTACAGGAAAGTTCACCGCACTCAATTCACCGCATGGAAAGTTCACCGCAACTCAATTCGCCGCATGGAAAGTTTTCAACCGCAACTCAATTCACCGCATATATGTAAATTTCAATTTGAGTTATGTTTATTGATATTTCTTTTTCATTAAGGTTAGTAAAAGGTTCAGCAACTGCATGCATTTATTATAATGGATAAAAAAATATTCAAATTTTTATTCAAGTCAAAAAAAAAACAATTTGATTTCAGTTAGCTTTTTCTCTTGCTTGATGCAGTTCAAAAACGTCCATATATATATTTGGTTGTACCAGAGTCATTTATTCATTATAAGCCCTATGCCACCTTTCGACATTATTGTTGGTTTTTGGTCTAATTTCTTTAAAAAGAATATATACATTCCACATTTTTAAAGAATATTTGGGAGATTTAGGATGTCCAAGCCACCTATCTTCTATATAACCAAGGAATCTTGAGCCTCTGAAGGATGTGCACCCCACCCCGCAAACACAATATAACCAAATACTGCCCCAAAAGAAATTAATGTCAAAACAACAATCGTTACTTAATTTATATCATCTCATATGTGGACTAATAATATATTATTTCATATATTGAGTAATAATATATTGTTTCGTATATTGAGTAATAATATTAATATTTAATTTCAATTTCATATTTTCAGTAATATAATTAAATATACCTTTAAACAAGCCTTTATTTTTAACGTAAATCATGTCTATTTAAATTCTTATTATTGTAATAATTTTTCATATCATTGTTAAATTTAGAATTAAATTGTTTATACGGTGAACTGAGTTGCGGTGAATTGAGTTGCGGGGAACTTTCCATTGGGTGAATTGAGTGCGAGAACTCTCCGGCGGTGAATTGAGGGCGGTGAAGTTTCCGCACATCACTGAAGAGGCCTGTCTTCTTTCAATAGTTTTTAGGTCCTATATATAGGTCCATTCACCGAAAACACATTCACCGAAAACACATTCGTCGAAAACAATTCTCCGCACGACACTTTCGCCGAAAAAATGAAAAATATTAACCTAATTAAGGTACACTTATTAAAAAAGAACATTTTATATTCGTTGAACATCTAGAAGTTTTGTGTACCTCGCTCTTTGGAACTACTGATCTATACAGTTCTTTTTTGTTTCAATTTTGTATTTAGTAAAGTTTATATGTAATAAGAAGTTTGTGAAAATATTTAACATTGGCCAGTTTTTGGCTAACAGTAGAGGTCAAATTCCATTGTCATACTAGCTAGGTTGACTTGGTAATGCTCACAGCTGGTACACAGCAGCTGCCTAAGTATCGTGTTCTTTTTCTCTCTCCAATCCAGTTGGGCGTAAAGGTTACTACCATGAAGTTCTAGGTGCCAAATTCCAAACTACTGAACTGAACTGTGATAGTGTTACTATTAGCTTATGATCATTTATTTTATTTTATGTCCACTTTATTTCAGTTTAAGTTCACTAATAAAGCTTAATTTTTATTTCGTGTTCCAAAATTATCAAAATAATTGTCTTTTCTCTGATAGTACATCATTACAGTGACTCTTTTCTCTGATAGTACATCATCACAGTGACTCTTTTCTCTGATAGCACATCATCACAGTGACTCTTTTCTCTGATAGTACATCATCACAGTGACTCTTTTCTCTGATAGTACGTCATCACAGTGACTCTTTTCTCTGATAGTACATCATCACAGTGACTCTTTTCTCAGATAGTACATCATCACAGTGACTCTTTTCTCAGATACTACATCATCACAGTGACTCTTTTCTCAGATAGTACATCATCACAGTGACTCTTTTCTCAGATAGTACATCATCACAGTGACTCTT
>CANNZV010001389.1:158121-175981 GCA_947561585.1 Caprella mutica | reverse complement strand
GGGGACATATTAACAAGGTGGGCATATTAACAAGAGGGGGGGGGGGGGGCATATTAACACGGGGGGCATATTAACAAGGGGGGGGGGGGCGTATTAACAAGGGGGGCATATTAACAAGGGAGGCATATTAACAAGAGGGGGGGGGGGGACATATTAACAGGGGGGCATATTAACAAGGGAGGCATATTAACAAGAGGGGGGGGGACATATTAACAAGGGAGGCATATTAACAAGAGGGGGGGGACATATTAACAAGGGGGGCATATTAACAAGAGGGGGGGGACATATTAACAAGGGGGGGCATATTAACAAGAGGGGGGGGGGGGGCATATTAACAAGAGGGGGGGGGCATATTAACAAGGGGGGCATATTAACAAGGGGGGCATATTAACAAGGGGGCATATTAACAAGGGGGGCATATTAACAAGAGGGGGGGGACATATTAACAGGGGGGGGCATATTAACAGGGGGGGCATATTAACAAGGGGGGGCATATTAACAAGGGGGGGCATATTAACAAGAGGGGGGGGACATATTTACAAGGGGGGCATATTAACAAAGGGGGGCATATTAACAAGGGGGAGGCATATTAACAAGGGGGGAGGGCATATTAACAAGGGGGGGGGGGACATATTTACAAGGGGGGCATATTAACAAGGGGGGGCATATTAACAAAGGGGGGCATATTAACAAGGGGGGGGGGGCATATTAACAAGGGGGGGGGGGATGTACTATGTAAGTGCACGCGTCACTCATTCTTCACAAACGCAAATTGAAGTGCAATATTAGTGAGATAAGGCCCCCCCCCCCTCCCTCCCCCCCCCCCCACTATAGCCATCAAGTCTCGCCACAGACAGAGCGGGGGGGTGGGGGTTGTGACTCTCTATAGGGGGGGTTACAGACAGTGCGGGGGGTGGGGGTGAGGGTGACAGACAGGTGTACTGGTATGGCAGCCAACTGAGACGATGGAGACAGTCTAGCCTGCATTGCCGTGAAGTGAGGGTGTACGTTTGCAGCTAGGGGATGTACTGCACCAATGTGACTGTAGTGGTAGTAATGGTGTGCCACTAACACTCTATCATGGGCTGTGAACACGCTAATAACAACAGTGATAGCCTAACTAGTGAACTCTCTTCTGCTCTGCTTTGCAACACCCTTCTTCGGACTCTTGTAAGGGAAGAAGACAACCAACCTAGTTACCAGTGGAGAGAGAAGTACCAGGGGGGAGGCAGAGTCCCTTTGCCATGCTAGAACAACATGTGAAGTCCTACCATGTCACACTGTACAGCATGTAAGTCCTACCATGTCACACTGTACAGCATGTTAGTCCTACCATGTCACACTGCACAGCATGTAAGTTCTACCATGTCACACTGCACAGCATGTAAGTCCTACCATGTCACACTGCACAGCATGTCGTAGTGTGACATGCTGTTCAGTAGTTAAAGCTGACTGCTTTCCAAGGGCGAATGTACATCACACTGTGACACACTAAGTGACACCTCACACTGTGACACACTAAGTGACACCTCACACTGTGACACACTAAGTGACACCTCACACTGTGACACACTAAGTGACACATCACACTGTGACACACTAAGTGACACCTCACACTGTGACACACTAAGTGACACATCACACTGTGACACACTAAGTGACACCTCACACTGTGACACACTAAGTGACACCTCACACTGTGACACACTAAGTGACACATCACACTGTGACACACTAAGTGACACCTCACACTGTGACACACTAAGTGACACCTCACACTGTGACACACTAAGTGACACCTCACACTGTGACACACTAAGTGACACATCACACTGTGACACACTAAGTGACACCTCACACTGTGACACACTAAGTGACACCTCACACTGTGACACACTAAGTGACACCTCACACTGTGACACACTAAGTGACACCTCACACTGTGACACACTAAGTGACACCTCACACTGTGACACACTAAGTGACACATCACACTGTGACACACTAAGTGACACCTCACACTGTGACACACTAAGTGACACCTCACACTGTGACACACTAAGTGACACCTCACACTGTGACACACTAAGTGACACCTCACACTGTGACACTCTAAGTGACACCTCACACTGTGACACACTAAGTGACACCTCACACTGTGACACACTAAGTTAAAACCTTCGGATGCAGTTACTAATTATCTACTTTGGGATGCAGTTACTAATTATCTATTTAGGGATGCAGTTACTAATTATCTACCTTGGGATGCAGTTACTAATTATCTACCTTGGGATGCAGTTACTAATTATCTATTTAGGGATGCAGTTACTAATTATCTACCTTGGGATGCAGTTACTAATTATCTACCTTGGGATTCAGTTACTAATTATCTACATTGGGATGCAGTTGCAATATATCCTAAATTTAAAAGAGTTTATCCTTCAGATAATCAATCATACTGTTAATTGATTATCTGGAACTGAATACAACGTAATCATATTCACAGATTATAATCATCTGTCTCAATGGCTTGATAAGCATAACTAGTTGGGGTAAGTTTCGAGTTATTGAACCGTTCCACGATTACGATCCTATAATTAAATTCTTATAATTTACTCGTGTTTTAATTTGTATCCTTAATACCTGCTTGTATCATGGATACGAATTAAATTTTGTATTCTGTCGTTATATGAACGTAAATGATGAACCGTTCGATAACTTGGAACTTACCTTATCAAGTTACCATAAGTATTATTGATACTTATGAATATTATCGTTATTATTATTATTATTTAATTTGCACTACTGAGACCGACGTCATATTTAGAATATTAATTTTAATGCATTTAACATGACAAAGTGATATTTATATTGTTCGTTGTATTTACCTCTGTGTATCCTCATTATTTTTATTGTTCGTTGTATTTACCTCTGTGTATCCTCATTATTTTTATTGTTCGTTGTATATACCTCTGTGTATCCTCATTATTTTTATTGTTCGTTGTATTTACCACTGTGTATCCTCATTATTGTATTGTTCGTTGTATTTACTTCTGTGTATCCTCATTATTTTTATTGTTTGTTGTATTTACTTCTGTGTATCCTTATTATTTTTATTGTTCGTTGTATTTACTTCTGTGTATCCTCATTATTTTATTGTTCGTTGTATTTACCACTGTGTATCCTCATTATTTTATTGTTCGTTGTATTTACCTCTGTGTATCCTCATTATTTTATTGTTCGTTGTATTTACTTCTGTGTATCCTCATTATTTTTATTGTTCGTTGTATTTACTTCTGTGTATCCTCATTATTTTTATTGTTCGTTGTATTTACTTCTGTGTATCCTTATTATTTTTATTGTTCGTTGTATTTACTTCTGTGTATCCTCATTATTTTTATTGTTCGTTGTATTTACTTCTGTGTATCCTTATTATTTTTATTGTTCGTTGTATTTACTTCTGTGTATCCTCATTATTTTATTGTTCCTTGTATTTACCACTGTGTATCCTCATTATTTTATTGTTCGTTGTATTTACCTCTGTGTATCCTCATTATTTTTATTGTTCGTTGTATTTACTTCTGTGTATCCTCATTATTTTTATTGTTCGTTGTATTTACTTCTGTGTATCCTCATTATTTTATTGTTCGTTGTATTTACCAATGTGTATCCTCATTATTTTTATTGTTCGTTGTATTTACTTCTGTGTATCCTCATTATTTTTATTGTTCGTTGTATTTACCTCTGTGTATCCTCATTATTTTTATTGTTCGTTGTATTTACTTCTGTGTATCCTCATTATTTTTATTGTTCGTTGTATTTACTTCTGTGTATCCTCATTATTTTATTGTTCGTTGTATTTACCTCTGTGTATCCTCATTATTTTTATTTTTCGTTGTATTTACTTCTGTGTATCCTCATTATTTTTATTGTTCGTTGTATTTACTTCTGTGTATCCTCATTATTTTTAATGTTCGTTGTATTTACCTCTGCGTATCCTCATTATTTATATTTTTCGTTGTATTTACCTCTGTGTATCCTCATTATTTTTATTTTTCGTTGTATTTACTTCTGTGTATCCTCATTATTTTTATTTTTCGTTGTATTTACCTCTGTGTATCCTCATTATTTTTATTGTTCGTTGTATTTACTTCTGTGTATCCTCATTATTTTTATTGTTCGTTGTATTTACCTCTGTGTATCCTCATTATTTTTATTGTTCGTTGTATTTACTTCGGTGTATCCTCATTATTTTTATTGTTCGTTGTATTTACTTCTGTGTATCCTTATTATTTTTATTGTTCGTTGTATTTACCTCTGTGTATCCTCATTATTTTTATTGTTCGTTGTATTTACCTCTGTGTATCCTCATTATTTTATTGTTCGTTGTATTTACCTCTGTGTATCCTCATTATTTTTATTGTTCGTTGTATTTACCTCTGTGTATCCTCATTATTTTGGTTCATTACTTATTTTTGCATTTATTTATTCAAAAGTGTCCTCATATTTCACATCAACGAAAAATTTCTCAGTCACTCTTTACACTTTAAATAAAATTTTGTGGCACTAAATACATCTTAAACATTATTCATAATTAAGATATTCCAAAGAAAGTGATGAGCATTTCTACACATCGTAAAGAGATAAGAGATATATAATGATATTAAATAACTAGAGGTAATTTCAATAAATTGCATGTGATGTACTAAAGTTACTTAGAGATTTTAAAGGGAGACTCTTTGGTACACCAGTACATAGAATACACAGAGTAAACCTAGTCTGTACCTATGGAGTAACACTAAACTAGGTGTCTGTACCTATGGAGTAACACCTATTTAGGTGTCTGTACCTATGGAGTACCATTTAACTAGGTGTCTGTACCTATGGAATGACACTTAACTAGGTGTCTGTACCTATTGATTAACTCTTAACTAGGTGTCTATGCCTATGTAATAACATTTAACTAGGTGTCAGGTTACCTTTTCAAACTCTATACGTGACTTTTCACTACATTCTGCCATTGATGTCAAGAAACACTGTTCTTTACTTAGCTCTTCACTGTGTTACTTAGCTCTTCACTGTGTTACTTAGCTCTTCACTGTGTTACTTAGCTCTTCACTGTGTTACTTAGCTCTTCACTGTGTTACTTAGCTCTCCACTGTGTTACTTAGCTCTTCACTGTGTTACTTAGCTCTTCACTGTGTTACTTAGCTCTTCACTGTGTTACTTAGCTCTTCACTGTGTTACTTAGCTCTTCACTGTGTTACTTAGCTCTTCACTGTGTTACTTAGCTCTCCACTGTGTTACTTAGCTCTTCACTGTGTTACTTAGCTCTTCACTGTGTTACTTAGCTCTTCACTGTGTTACTTAGCTCTTCACTGTGTTACTTAGCTCTTCACTGTGTTACTTAGCTCTTCACTGTGTTACTTAGCTCTTCACAGTGTTACTTAGCTCTTCACTGTGTTACTTAGCTCTTCACTGTGTTACTTAGCTCTTCACTGTGTTACTTAGCTTTTCACTGGGTGTTACTTAGCTCTTCACTGTGTTACTTAGCTCTTCACTGTGTTACGTAGCTCTTCACTGTGTTACTTAGCTCTTCACTGTGTTACTTAGCTCTTCACTGGGTGTTACTTAGCTCTTCACTGGGTGTTACTTAGCTCTTCACTGTGTTACTTAGCTCTTCACTGTGTTACTTATCTCTTCACTGTGTTACTTAGCTCTTCACTGTGTTACTTAGCTCTTCACTGGGTGTTACTTAGCTCTTCACTGTGTTACTTATCTCTTCACTGTGTTACTTAGCTCTTCACTGTGTTACTTAGCTTTTCACTGGGTGTTACTTAGCTCTTCACTGTGTTACTTAGTTCTTCACTGTGTTACTTAGCTCTTCACTGTGTTACTTAGCTCTTCACAGTGTTACTTAACTCTTCACTGTGTTACTTAGCTCTTCGCAGTGTTACTTAACTCTTCACTGTGTTACTTAGCTCTTCACAGTGTTACTTAGCTCTTCACTGTGTTACTTAGCTCTTCACTGTGTTACTTAGCTCTTCACTGTGTTACTTAGCTCTTCACTGTGTTACTTAGCTTTTCACTGTGTTACTTAGCTCTTCACAGTGTTACTTAGCTCTTCACAGTGTTACTTAGCTCTTCACTGTGTTACTTAGCTTTTCACTGTGTTACTTAGCTCTTCACTGTGTTACTTAACTCTTCACTGTGTTACTTAGCTCTTCGCAGTGTTACTTAACTCTTCACTGTGTTACTTAGCTCTTCACAGTGTTACTTAGCTCTTCACTGTGTTACTTAGCTTTTCACTGTGTTACTTAGCTCTTCACTGTGTTACTTAACTCTTCACTGTGTTACTTAGCTCTTCGCAGTGTTACTTAACTCTTCACTGTGTTACTTAGCTCTTCGCAGTGTTACTTAACTCTTCACTGTGTTACTTAGCTCTTCACTGTGTTACTTAGCTTTTCACTGTGTTACTTAGCTCTTCACAGTGTTACTTAGCTCTTCACAGTGTTACTTAGCTCTTCACAGTGTTACTTAGCTCTTCACAGTGTTACTTAGCTTTTCACAGTGTTACTTAGCTCTTCACAGTGTTACTTAGCTCTTCACAGTGTTACTTAGCTCTTCACAGTGTTACTTAGCTCTTCACAGTGTTACTTAGCTCTTCACTGGGTGTTTTATTTGTTAAGTATGGCTAATTTATGGGTGTACTGCTTTATATCTTAGAACTATATTTAGTAATCGAGCAGACATTGTTATGTATGGAGTGAACCGATAAAAACGAGTGAGACATTATTGCTTTAATTATCAGATGTAGAGCAGTGCTAATTATTGATTATCAGATGTAGAGCAGTGCTAACTATTGATTATCAGATGTAGAGCAGTGCTAACTATTGATTATCAGATGTAGAGCAGTGCTAACTATTGATTATCAGATGTAGAGAAGTGCTAACTATTGATTATCAGATGTACAGCAGTGCTAATTATTGATTATCAGATGTAGAGCAGTGCTAACTATTGATTATCAGATGTAGAGCAGTGCTAACTATTGATTATACATTTATTTAAATTAAATCTCTCTCTAATAAATTGTTTTTATTAATAACTAATTGATACCAATCAATAAATAGATGCGATTAACATTGGCAATACATTAAGTGTCTGTTTTAACTTGTTTTCATGCTTTGTTAATTCAGGTCTAATCGATCCAATCGAATGTGTAAAGTGAATGTTTTCAAGTTAAATAGCTGCAGGTACATACAAGCAGGATAATTTTAAGCTCGCGTGCTATGAGTTATTATATTGCTATTATTTTAAACTATTGTATAATATAGTATGTTATCATTATAAATGTATACATTATCGAGTACGGTACACACTGTAAGGTTGCACAGAATCACTGTTTGGGAAACATGTTTTCAAAATAATAAACTGTAACAGTTTCTAATGAAGGAGAGTAAGTAGAATCTTCTTTCCTGGATTACGAAGAGCAATACTAAGGATTTATTCTTCAGAGGAAATGTAGTGGCAGAGCTATCTCCAGAAATGATTAATTAAGAAATATCTTGTAGAATATTAATACAGTATTTGAATTCGAATGTTTGAAGTATCCATGCTTATTATACAGGTATTATGTGATACCAATTATAATAAAAGTTAGATAATAATTATTATATATTTTTTCTCCTATGAACTCACCATATATTCCCCTGTTAATCTCCCATGGCCCCACCATAACTTCCCCTGTTAATCTCCCATGGCCCCACCATAACTTCCCCTGTTAATCTCCCATGGCCCCACCATAACTTCCCCTGTTAATATCCCATGGCCTCACCATAACTTCCCCTGTTAATCTCCCATGGCCCCACCATAACTTCCCCTGTTAATCTCCCACGGCCCCACCATAACTTCCCCTCTTAATCTCCCATGGCATCACCATAACTTCACTCTGGGTACACCAGCATAGGTGTAGATAAGTTAGACTATCTTTTGGAATGTGTTAACCATCCAAACTCTATTAAAATAACTACATTATGTTTGGAGATGAAAATGAAGATGTTTTATACTTTTTTCCAATTTAAATGTGTACATCATTCTCTAAATGCTAACTCCTTCAATAATTGACAAATTTAGAGGTGATTTTTACACTAAGTTTGGATTGTGTTGGCGTATGTTTTACTAGCTACAGCTAAGGCGAAGGTTGTAGTTGAGGCCTTTCGTGGTGCATGATAAACCATCTAAACCACTACCTGCACCATCTAAACCACTACCTGCGCCATCTAAACCACTACCTGCACCATCTAAACCACTACCTGCACCATCTAAACCACTACATGCACCATCTAAACCACTACCTGCACCATCTAAACCACTACCTGCACCATCTAAACCACTACCTGCACCATCTAAACCACTACCTGCACCATCTAAACCACTACCTGCACCATCTAAACCACTACCTGCACCATCTAAACCACTACCTGCACCATCTAAACCACTACATGCGCCATCTAAACCACTGACAGAGACTGAGTTGTGGCTACAACAAAATACCAGTCGATGTTTACAGGGGCTTAGTTTTGCGGTTTAATTCGTTCATTTCAATGCTCTGACAGCATGTTTTTAATTAAGAACAAATCTTTAGATCTACTGAAGACTCCCTCTGCTTGAAAGCTGTGACAGCATGTTTATATAGAGTGTTTTTTGAGTTGTTTTAATAAATAGATGGTACATTCCTCTAATAGTGAGACATGCTCATCAGCTACTGTAACACTTTTGCACAACCTTGGCAACAACTACAGCGCTTGCAATAACCATCACAATTACTATTTATACACTCACTTCTTTTTTAGAGTGCTTGCCTGTACGCAAAAGAAACAAACACGCATATTCCAAAAATGATAATGACTAGGAATGATGCCAGCCATCTGAGTAGATTTGAAGGTATATCATTTTATGTGTCATTCTCCCTCTAATAATTCTCAATGAAGCATGTACTGAGTACATAGAAGAGGCAGAGCCTTCCCATCAATCTTAATATATTCAGGTATAGGTAGAAAACTTGGCAGTTATCTGGCTTTTATTAAAATGCTTGCTTACGTAATTGTGTTGCCCCTACCTCACTTTTATCAATTAAACTTTACTCACTTCGTTCATTCGATTGCATTGCACTAAATAAACTATCGGACATTCTGCCGATATTCATGCAATATTCTTCTGATATTCATGCAATATTCTTCTGATATTCATGCAATATTCTTCTGATATTCATGCAATATTCTTCTGATATTCATGCAATATTCTTCTGATATTCATGCAATATTCTTCTGATATTCATGCAATATTCTTCTGATATTCATGCATCATTCACACGTATAGAATGAAACTCTGCCTTAGTGATTTTATTTATTTATTTCATCTACTAACTTTAATATTGTACGAATGTATTTGACACCAAACTGTTATTGCAATGAGGAAAATATGTTCAAAAACTCTATAACCCTGATTGTTTGTTCATCTAATTTATTGGTATATAAATGTGTGTTTTTTATATATGGTAAAGAAGAAAGGTTGAGAATACCAATCAGCATATGTAGGTTAGAAAAGCAAGGCTCTGAGAGTGTACCAGATAAAGGTTAGACTCATGTTTGTCCTGCCTCTAGAACTCGTCTGCCAATATATTGCCACTCTGTGACCCTCATTCACTCTAACCACTAACTAACCATCCCAAAACTATAAAACTTGCAGAAATCTCTACCTAACTAGTCGACCTTCATTCTTGGAAAGTCTGAAAATAAACAACACTGAGAAAACTTATTGTAATTCATTTTTCTAGACAATTTTAACAACATCTAAATCCATTAAATTGCATTTAATTTTAATATTTTCCGTATAGAGTTCTTTTAGTGAATGATGTGTCTGTTTTGGATATCTCATGCAACAGCATAATCACCCTGAGGTTTTAACTAATAAATCAGTGCCTCTGTATCTCAGTCGGGGTACAACCCTAGACGCCGCTGATTATCTTGTTGCAATCACTCTCAAGAATTCAACCTGACCATAAATTTCACCACTAGATCGATTTAAACTCTCGGTTGATATCTAATTTTCGTAATAACTGTCGGCTTAGAGGCTGGCTAGGTGCATTGTTAGGGGATACAGTTCACAATTTAGGACATGTACCTCCGTATCGATATGCGGCGCCAGTTTATAGATGGTAAGCAGGCACATTAAACACAAGGAGATACACCAGCGATGAATATGTCTGTTGGGCATAGTCGTCAGAAATAATCTTTTACACACACATTCTAACAGTACCTATTTGGCAAAACTCTTTGAGGGCGACCATTTATCAACACTTACCTTTTTTTGTAGCTTGATGTTGGGTTGGAGTGCCTAGAAATGTACCGTGTTGCTAGATATTTATTTATGTTGGATCTGTCACTGAGGAGAGTTAGATTGCTGACTGACAACAAGGTGTTCTTAGGCTGCCACCATCATTCACATCACTCTTCTGAACAAATGTTTATTTAATTTATAAGGATAAATTTAATACACAATGAATAGCATGATAATGTTTCGATTTATAAAAGCCGATTAGAAATATTTTGAAAATTTTAGAAATATTTGATGATATTGAAAAAAACTTATAAATCTCACTTATGTCCTTCACTCGTTGACTTCTGGTGGATACGTCTTTTAGCAGCTCTATAAAATGTTGCCCTTCTGTACAGTGTGTGAAGTCAATAGATTAACTCGGGTGAAGTTTATAGAAATGAGGTTTTATTTAGATTGCTGCCTACCTCAATCTTTAGAACATTTGGCCAATCTTATTATATTATCAGTACATAAATCTACCGAACTTCTGTGTCAGCTAACACACAAAATCAGCTCACATTTTAACGTGTCGTAGCTTTTAGCTTTTAAGCATTCAGATGATCTTTGGTGGGTTGGATCGACTGCTAACTTTGTGGGGCTAGTTTTCAGGTGAAAAGAAGAACTTAATCATTATTCATATTCTAACAACAGTTACGCCTTTCAGAAACAAGGAAAAAACTCTTAAAAATTGAACAAAAGTATTTATTGATCACATAGTGTGTATATATCTGTTGGTTGTAAGAAACATGTCACGCTCTAACATTTAATCTACGATTTAATTTCATGTCCAAAATAATTGTCCGGATAATAGAAATTCGGGAAAAAATCTACAAAATATAGTAAATTCAAATAACAAAACAATCTAATATACGAAAATATACTGAATACAAAAAGGCCGGGTTTAAAAGAATCAGCGATTAAAAAAATCTGAGATTACAAAAATCCGATTTACAAAAACGGGATTCCATAAAATCCGATATTATAAAAAATCCGAAATTACAAAAAATCCAAGAGTTTAAAAGTTCAAGATAACAAAAATCAGAGATTAAAAAAAAAATGAAATTACCAAAAATATAAAAGCAATAGGTTTCTAGAGCAACCTTATTAAGAATTTAATACTAATTGCCAAAACATGAATAATATGACAATCCAATTGAGTGGAAGAACAAAAAGAATTATTTTTTCCTTTTGAAGCTTGCAACATAACCACGCCTACAGATTAATGAAGAACTATAGCTTTGTGTTCAAATGTGTATTATGACTGTAGAGAAATGAAAGACTGTTAGATATGTTAAATGGAGGAAGAATTCAACACACCATGTTACTCCATTAGTGTCTGCAACTTATCAGGCACAACTAGTATCAAACAATGCAACACTCAAATGTGCTGCAATGAATTCAACACTAAAAAAATGTTCCTTGGCAAAATTTCCCTGATTGTGCATTAAGGGTCAGAACCAAACTACTCCTGATAGCCTCTCATATGTTCAGTATATGAGTTAAAGTAGCGATATAGCAGTGCATGTACTCATTTCACTACTCTAAAGCCAGAAATAGAATTTTTTTTAGAATATTCGTAATAAGTGAGAGGCTTACAATAGATATGGTGTGAATTATGTACGGGTAACACTAATAGTGATGACAAATCTACATAAAATAAATGATGATATTGTAAGAGCTAAATAAAGAGAGAGTGACGGTGGGGCCATAGAAGATTAAATAAGATCCCCTCATAATCATATGTGGCCCACCGTAACTTATTATGTGAGTATAAATATAATCATTTAAATTTCAAAGATATTCCTTTGATTATTATCATTTAAATCTCATTGTACATTGCAAACAATTAGTCGATCTTAACTTCCTAATATAAAATAGCACTCCGATTAAGCATGTGCATCAAATTCTAATTAAATACTCATACACTATTATAATAAATTCACCTTCTTAACATGTTATTGTACTGCGGTCTCTTTTATAAGGATTAACTAAGATTATTCATATGCCTATTTATCTTATAAAACCTATAAGAGAATATCATGCCTATAGCATTACGTTATAGTAGCCTGTGACAATTTGCTGTAATATTTATAGTGGGGCAATGTTGTAAGAATATTGGGACAATATAGGGCATGTTGTAAGAATATTGGGACAACATAGGGGCAATGGTGTAAGAATATTGGGGCTACATAGGGGCAATGTTGTAAGAATATTGGGACAACATAGGGGCAATGGTGTAAGAATATTGGGACAACATAGGGGCAATGTTGTAAGAATATTGGGACAACATAGGGGCAATGGTGTAAGAATATTGGGACAATATAAGGGCATGTTGTAAGAATATTGGGACAACATAGGGGAAATGGTGTAAGAATATTAGGACAACATAAGGGCAATGGTGTAAGAATATTGGGACAATATAGGGGCAATGGTGTAAGAATATTGGGCCAACATAGGGGCAATGGTGTAAGAATATTGGGACAATATAAGGGCATGTTGTAAGAATATTGGGACAACATAGGGGCAATGGTGTAAGAATATTGGGACAATATAAGGGCATGTTGTAAGAATATTGGGACAATATAGGGGCAATGGTGTAAGAATATTGGGACAATATAAGGGCATGTTGTAAGAATATTGGGACAACATAGGGGCAATGGTGTAAGAATATTAGGACAACATAAGGGCAATGGTGTAAGAATATTGGGACAATATAGGGGCAATGGTGTAAGAATATTGGGCCAACATAGGGGCATGTTGTAAGAATATTGGGACAACATAGGGGCAATGGTGTAAGAATATTGGGACAAAAAGGGGCATGTTGTAAGAATATTGGGACAACATAGGGGCATGTTGTAAGAATATTGGGACAACATAGGGGCAATGTTGTAAGAATACTGGGACAGTATAAGGGCAATGGTATAAGAATATTGGGCCAACATAGGGGCATGGTGTAAGAATACTGGGACAGTATAAGGGCAATGGTAAAAGAATATTGGGACAACATAGGGGCAATGTTGTAAATTGTTATCTACCTCAAGTAACATTGTTCTTATTCCTTTGAAGAGAATCTCCCGTTTTGATTTCCAATAGATTTGAGGAAATTTTAAGCATTAAAAACGGTGAAGTTTTGTCAGATAATTTGATTACTTGGATTACTAAAATGTTCCGTAATTTGATTGTAAATTCCAAGTATTTGAGTCATTCATTGATCATTGCAGACAGTCATTGATCATTGCAGACAGTCTTTGATCATTGCAGACAGTCATTGATCATTGCAGACAGTCATTGATGACTGCAGACAGTCATTGACCATTCCAGACAGTCATTGATCATTCCGGACAGTCATTGATCATTGCAGACAGTCATTGTCCATTGCAGACAGTCATTGATGACTGCAGACAGTCATTGATCATTGCAGACAGTCATTGATTTGCAGAAAGTCATTGATCATTGCAGACAGTCATTGATCATTGCAGACAGTCATTGAGCATTACAGACAGTCATTGATCATTGCAGACAGTCATTGATCATTGCAGACAGTCATTGATCATTGCAGACAGTCATTGATGCTTGCAGACAGTCATTGATCATTGCAGACAGTCATTGATCATTGCAGACAGTCATTGATGCTTGCAGACAGTCATTGATCATTGCAGACAGTCATTTATTATTTAGAATAGTTAACAGTTCTAATAACCATAGATCATTGTAGATAATCACCAATCACTGCACAGACATCCTTAATCACTAGAGACGGTGATTAATCATCAGAGCCGGTTAGTAAGGCGATCATTCCAGACAGAAGTCTATCCTCACATTCTGAGCTTTTTTCTCCATGTCTGTGCTACAGAATGAAGGTTAGTGAAGGTTGTCGTACTCTTATGCTGCTGTTTCGCGTGTCTGGCACACTAAAAGCTCTCGATAAAGTCACGATGGCGCTTCCGGTAAGATCTAGTTAGATCTCAACTTTCGAGGTCACCAGGAACGTTCCAAATAGGTATATTTTCATGAAAATTGGAATTGGAATTAAGAATGAGTGTGATAGGTTAGAATGCAATGATTGGTACTCTTATTCACAAAGGTTTAACCTCTTTGCTGTGCTGACTTTAAATGAGTTTGCGATCAAATTTTATTTCTCTTTATTTTATGGGTGTGGGGAGTTTTTCCTTGAAATTAGTTGATGCGTATTTAAGAAAATACTGTTTATTTGTAGAACACTATATACATATTAAATAATACTAATCAGTATACTATCTCCTCTAAGTATTAGAAGCCTGTTCACCTGCGTACTCACTACTGACCGGTCATAAAATATACTCCCCTGTCTCTACAGCCTATACTTCATTTCTCTACTTAACATAAATAGCGTGGTAACAGCCAACAATAAATTCAGTAAATTACTATTAATTCAGCATTGTGAGCCTATTTATCTATTTTACCCATAGACAGGCTATCAAAATTTATTTTTAATGGCACACATCGAAGGACAACAATCACTGATGTCGATGAACTCTGTGTGTGCAACTTCAATGAACTCGACCAACGTGTTCGCTTATTAATGTGCCTATTGATAATATCTTAAGGACCAAAATGTTCTAGTTTTGTGATGTTGTACTGTAAGTACCAACTCTAAGTTCTCTTCTAATAGGTAACTATTGACTGTAAATATTCACATGGTGATGTATTAGTTCATCTAAGCAGCGATAGGAGATCGTTAACATTTCAAAAAATGGTCGCAATCACCCCATCAAATTTTATTAGGTACTCTTTCTTACATGATAATGTAGTGGCAGACATTTCTTCCATAGTTAGAGTGTGTGTATCTCTGCCGTACCTTCGGACCGTGCCTTTTATCCGCTAATCACCGTCTCACAAATCTCATACAGTCTGTTATTACTCTGCAGATCAGAGGCCCCAACCTACCTCAAATGTGGCGGCCATTACTAACTAAATTCCAGCTCTACATTTACAGTTCATTTTATTTGACTTAAAATAGCTTTGGGTGATATGAAGAGCTTCTCTGGGGATATAAATGGATGGACAAATCTGTGTAATATTGGGTTTAGAGCTAAAATATCTTGGTCATTAAGGTTAGTTTATGGAATTACTTTTAGCAATGGTCTCCAACAGACAGCCTCGCATTTTATTTTTCTTCCTAGTGATGGATTGAGGTTGTGATTAACTTGTTTATGATTACTTTACTTTTATTAGCTCTATTATTTTTATGAGCCATGATGAATCATATAATAGATTTTAATATTGGATAACAATAAATAAGTATGAAAATATTGTTAATGTATATTTTATTTTATTTTATCATCAATCAAAGCTCACAGAGATAAATCATATACTTATCTTAGATGCTCAAATCTTTGAGTTCTAAATAAAATGAACATGAAATCTTTTAAATAATTATTATTGCATTAAATTACTTATGATAGGGTTCATTTTATTAGGAAAATTATAAGATGTATGTGTTTAAAGAAGTAGAGTGATGTTACAAATGATAGGGTGCACAGTGCAGTGTACCCTGCATTGTACAGTGTACAATGTACTGCACAGTGTACAGTGTACTGCACAGTGTACAGTGTACTGCACAGTGTACACTACACACCTTCTTTATTCTTTACTATTTCTGTTCAAATTACCGCTCTCTTCTTATTTATCTTCATATAATAACAAGTAAAATAACTATTCTCTAACTTATAATTACTGTCAGGAAATATTTACCAAATGAAAATAAGTTAGAATTGTTTTAAAAAATGTGATTATAAATAAGTCTAAATGATGTATAAATTTAGTTAATGTTTTACAAGTCATTGGTACAGTATGGATTTATAATGAAATAATGACATGAATATTATACAGCATATTGATTAAAATGTTAATGTTGTTAATAATGTTGATAATGTTAATAATGTTAATAATGTTGATAATGTTAATAATTTTGATAATGTTAATAATGTTTATAATGTTAATAATGTTATGGTGAGGTCTAAGTAGATTTAGGGGGGCATCTCTTTTTCTTCTATGGCCCACCTTGCCCTACTATTAGAATAGTGACTTAGGAACTTAGTCACTATGACTCACAGTGAGTAACAGTGAGTCACAGTGAGTCACAGTGAGTCATGAGTCACCTCACAGGTATTTTCTTCTCTTAATTATTCACGATGTGGAGAACTAAGCATCTCTAACATTTTATTTATTTCTTTTCAGTGAAAAATGTTAATGTTTATGTTAATGTTTATGTTAATGTTAATGTTTATGTTAATATTTATGTTTATGTTAATTTTACTATGTATATTTATGTTAATGTTAATATTTATGTTTATGTTAATTTTCTTTGCATTGTAATTGATGACTCATTAATAGATTCTTTATTCATGAGGTTAGTTTTATGCCATAATATGGCTAGTATGCCATAATATGGGTAGTATAATGCCATATTATGGCTAGTATAATGCCATAATATGGCTAGTATGCCATAATATGGGTAGTATAATGCCATATTATGGCTAGTATAATGCCATAATATGGCTAGTATAATGCCATAATATGGCTAGTATAATGCTATATTATGGCTAGTATGCCATAATGTGGCTAATATGCCATAATGTGGCTAATATGCCATAATATGGCTAGTATGCCATAATATGGCTAGTATGCCATAATATGGCTAGTATAATGCCATAATATGGCTAATATAATGCCATAATATGGCTAGTATAATGCCATAATATGGCTAGTATAATGCCATAATATGGCTAGTATAATGCCATAATATGGCTAGTATGCCATAATGTGACTAATATGCCATAATGTGGCTAATATGCCATAATATGGCTAGTATGCCATAATATGGCTAGTATGCCATAATATGGCTAGTATAATGCCATAATATGGCTAATATAATGCCATAATATGGCTAGTATAATGCCATAATATGGCTAGTATAATGCCATATTATGGCTAGTATAATGCCATAATATGGCTAGTATGCCATAATGTGGCTAATATGCCATAATGTGGCTAATATGCCATAATATGGCTAGTATGCCATAATATGGCTAGTATGCCATAATATGGCTAGTATAATGCCATGATATGGCTAGTATAATGCCATAATATGGCTAGTATAATGCCATAGTATAATGCCATAATATGGCTAGTATAATGTCATAATATTGCTAGTATAATGCCATAATATGGCTAGTATAATGCCATAATATGGCTAATATGTCATAATATGACTAGTATGCCATAACATAGCTAGTATGCCACAATATGGTTAGTATGTCATAATATGGCTAGTATGCCATAATATGGCTAGTATGCCATAATATGGCTAGTATCATGACATAATATGGCTAGTATAATGCCATAATATGGCTAGTATGCCATAATATGGCTAATAGAATGTCATAATATGGCTAGTATCAAGACATAATATGGCTAGTGTGCCATAATATGGCTAATATGC